>JAJMAV010000012.1:0-144625 GCA_030565045.1 Starmera caribaea
TATAATAGTTGAGAATAAATCAAAATAAGAAGAAAAGAAAAGAATCTTAACCAAAATTAAAATTTTAGAAACTAACTAACTAAATCCAATCCAATTTTTTGAGGAATTATCATTGATTCTGAGTTCCGCACTCCATCACATAATTGTTTGATATAATAATTTTAATGAGAATTGAAAGGAATTTAAGTGAATTAGAAAGTAAAAAGACTAGATTTAATTAAGATCAAGAAATAAGAAAGAACAAATAAGATATTAAATACAATTAGAAAGAAAAATGAAATAGTCAATTAATTCCAATTACTAAACAATCAATTATGGAAATTACTAGATAGTTGAGTAAATAGAATTAAAACTAATAGATGTTACATGACAAAAAAAAAAAACAGTATTTTTTCTTAGTTTCAACTTTCAACGCATTCCTTTCTTTGATATGTGGTGTGTACAGTGTTGCACAGCCTTGGACGATGAATCTTCATTTTCAAATTTCCAATTTTCACAGCCTTTATTTCTTTTTCAAAATTGTGCAAAAACAGCTCGTTCTGCAACACATGAAAAATTTATTAAAATGTAAACACTGCCAAAAATTTCACTCAATGTTTTGATTAAACTATTTAAATTTCAAACTGTTTGATTGATTCAGCGACAATGCACATTTCCACAGCTGGAATCAACATTGCTATACAGCTGGGATATATAACAGCAATTTCAAGCGTTTTGATTGCTAAATTGGTTCCTCAATTCAATGAATTTTTAAGATACGGGAAGACTTTACGACTTTATCAGAAAAGATTTGATGAGGCAAGAGATGCTCGATTTTCACAAGAAGATTATGGATATAACGATGAGAACCAAGAACATGAAGACGAAGAGGAGATGTCACAGTATGGGATAGACACTTCATTTACACAGTTCAAAGATTTTTTCTTAAATTTACAAGTACCCAAATTTTGGTTTTTCCATTTTTATTTATTATCAGTGATCTTATCGATTTGTTCATTTATTTCGATTTCTTATCAAATCCAGCACACAAATTCATCATCAATAGATCCATCACATGTGATTGATTCCAAAACTTCTAAATTGATTACATTTTTAATTTTATTTCATTCAACAAGACGATTATTGGAATCTTTATTTATAATGAATTATTCGAATTCTAAAATGAATATAAGTCATTATTTAGTTGGACTTTTTTTCTATACAGCATTGAATTTAAACATTTTTATAAACACAGACTTATTTATTTTCACAAATACTGATACCGCTACTACCAATTCTATTGGTAATAATTTGAGTTTTTTACAGTTATTTGCGTTTTTCATGTTTTGGTTTGCAATGTTGGATCAATTTATTAATCATTTACATTTATCTCACGTTCCAAAATATAAACTACCAACATTCGGATTTTTCAAATTAGTTTGTTGTCCTCATTATTTTGATGAAATCTTGATTTATTTATCAATTACCTTAATAATTAAAAATATATCAAGTTTTTTAAGTTTTTTATTTGTTTTAATTAATTTATCAGTATCAGCGCTAGAAACAAGAAAGTTTTACAAGAAAACAAATAACGGGAAAGCCCCAAGATGGTGTATAATTCCATTTATACTATGAAAAATATTACCCATTCCGACACAAACACAAGTCACCATATATTGTTTTTTCTATTGCATCCCAGTCATTGGTCACTGTTCGTCATATATATTTTTTGAAAACTAAGCTGGCATTGAAACCTCCAAAACCAAAACTATTCGTCAGTGCATACTCTGGCGAGTACTTTAATGGTGCATCTTTAATATAATTCAACTGAACATTTTCATCTCCATCTTTAATTGTAATACCAACATTTTTCAAGTTTAGATTAAATGGTAAAATTGAATCTTTGATAGATAATATGGTGAAAATAGACTCAACAGCTCCCGCAGCACCAAGTAAATGTCCAATAGAACCTTTTGTCGAAGAAACATTCACTTGAGAATTAAAATTCTTGAAAACTTCATATATGGCTTTACTTTCAATTTCATCACCTAGATTAGTTGAAGTAGCATGGGCATTAACATATCCAACTTTCGAAACATCAATTCCTCTCAATGCCTGTTTCATGGATTTGTAGGCACCACGCCCATCTGGGGAAGGAGCTGTGATATGATAAGCGTCAGCTGAAGTTCCATAGCCGACAATCTCAGCATAAATGTTTGCACCTCTTTTCAAAGCATGTTCCAGCTCTTCTAGTACGACAATACCTGCTCCTTCACTCAAAACAAATCCGTTTCTTTCTGAATCGAATGGTCTGGATGCTAAACCTGGGGTGTCCTCATTACCCAAGGATAAAGATTTGGCTCTAGCAAATCCAGATAACGCCAAAGGATGGATAGCAGCATCAGTCGCACCAGCCACCATGACGTTTGCCTCACCGTACTTGATAAGTTTGTAAGAGTCGCCAATAGCATTATTCCCTGTTGCACAGGCTGTAGACACAGAATTAATGGGTCCTTGGAACCCTTTCATTATGGAAATCAATCCAGCAGCCATGTTTGGCAGCATCTTGGGCACAAACATGGGCGACATCTTTTTGTACCCACCTTGATCTAGCCCTACAGACATCTCATACGTGTCACACACACCTCCTATTCCAGAACCCACAATCACTCCAGTGGACTCCAAACTCTCCAGATCTTTAGGATCCCATTGGGCATCTTCCAATGCCTCGTTTGCTGCTGCAATGGCATACTGGCTAAACAGCGAGCTTCGTCTCAGCAGACTGCTATCTTCAACATACTTTTCAGCAGTCCATTCTCCTTCCTCTTCACCCACGGGCACCCGTCCCACAACTTTCGCTGGAATCTTGTCGAAATCCAGTCCTCTTCTGGTGAGCTCTGTGGTGGCAACAAAGCCGTGCTGACCAGCCAACAACTTCCTCCAGCTGCGCTGCACACCAACACCCAGCGGCGAGACCATTCCAAGACCGGTCACAACTACTCTCCGCATTAACAATTTCCAGTCTTCCAGTCTTCCCAAAATTCCAGTTTCAATTTTATGTGTCAGAAATCATTTCCATCACTACATTTTTCGTTTTTCGAGAAATTTTGTTTTTGTTTTGATTTTTTCCATGTTTTTGCAGCACGTTTGAAATTTCTGTCTTTGAAAAATGCCTTGTGAAAAGCGTTCTTTTTGAGCTGAAGTGGGTTTCCTCTAAAAAGTTGTTGGGCGCTTGGAATTTGAACAACGGAAAAAGACAATGAAGTTTGAAGAGTGAGTGGCGTGCCAAATCCAGACGTTTCCACGAGTTTCACAACTGACAGTTCATGATTACAGATACCTTTCTGACAATTTGGTAAGTTTGAAGATTGGGGACCAGGAATACAACTGAATATCAAGGTGTTGATCCAGGAAGAATCACATTACTAACAGCGCTGCTTGCGCACAGGTCCCAGAGTGGAAGGACATGTACCTCGACTACAAAAAGGGTAAGAAGAAGATCAAGCAAATCGCATCGTTGCCTTCAATTCGGAACAGACTGACTCCCGCAAATATCAACAGCAATATCAACACTCATATTCATTCACAGAATGATATGAACCCACCTTCTAGCTTGCTGCTACCAGAGCCTGCACTGGACCCTTTGGAAAATATAGATTATAAGAACCCAGTTCAAAAAATTATAGTGGAGAATGGCTCATCTATTGACAATAATATCAATAATGATAATAGCAATACCCCAGCTAATGATCAAACACCATTGTTGTCATCTAAAGTTACAGACAAGCACCAGTTACGTTATTCGTTTAGTGGTAAGAACAGCCGCACTAATACCAATACCAATACCAATACTACCAATGCCAGTAACCCTGCAACTTATGGAGGTGCTTCAATAGATCTACATTCTATTAACCCAAACAATGCTAACAACCATTTTAAAGATCCTGGTGTTCCTTTAAATAATATGTCGATGGAAACAACTGAAAGGGAATTTATAGAATGGCTAGATCTAGAGTTAGCTAAAATCGATGGGTTTTATAAAGAAAAGGAAAATGAAGCTATTTCAAGATACCTTATTTTACAAGACCAACTATATGAACTAAGAGAAGCAAAATTGAAAGAACCTTCCGTGGTTAAAATTAAAAGTAAAATGAATAATGGTCTAACAAGTAACCAATTAAGAACTTTTGAATGGCCATCTTTACCAACTTTCAAATTTGATAATTTACCAAAGTCATTACTCAAATCAAAAAATGATAAAAGAGATTATGTGTATGTTAAAAAAAATAAAGTCCCTTATTTCATTGCAAGAAAACAGTTGAAATTAGCCGTTCAACATTTTTATAGATCTTTAGAATATTTGAAATCTTTTAGAATGTTAAATTCCACTGGTTTTAGAAAATTAGTTAAAAAATTTGATAAACAAACTCATTCAAATTTATCTTCAACTTATATGGCAAAAGTTAACTCAAGTTATTTTGGTTCAAGTGATATTGTTGATAATTTGATCCCTAAAGTGGAGGATCAATTTAGTCTCACTTTTGAGAATGGTAATAGAAAAGTGGCCATTGAAAAATTAAGATTAAATGCAAATGAAAATCAATATTATCCAACAATGTTTATATCCGGTTTGTTTTTTGGTATTTCAATACCATTATTAATTTACTCAATATATTTCGCTACAAAGAAAACTTTGGATCATTCATTACCAGAGGGGAAATACTTGTTTCAAATTTGGGCAGGGTTCTTCTTACCGGTTTTTTATGCTTGCTTATTTGCAATCTGTTGTTTCATTTGGCACCATCATAAAATTAACTATCCTTTCATTTTTGAACTTAATCCAAGAACTGCTCTAGACTATAGAGAATATCCCTTTTTACCTTCATTCTTACTTCTTTTATTAGCCATCTTTGGTTGGTTTAGTTTCAATGACTTTTGGCCAGATCAATTACCTGCAAAAGATTGGCCTTGGTTTTTTTTGGGTTTTACCATAGTCATACTAATTATTCCTTTCAATATTTTTTTTCTAGAAACAAGATTATGGCTTTTGAAAACAGCTTGGAGATTGGTGTTATCAGGTTTTTATCCTGTTGAATTTAGAGATTTTTCTCTTGGTGATGTTATGTGCAGTTTAACTTATACTATGGGTAACATTCCCTTTTTTTTCTGCATGTATGGAACTCATTGGAAAGGCGCTGATAATAATTCAACCAAATGTGGTTCCTCAAACTCAAGAGCAATGGGGTTTTTTGCTAGTCTACCCCCAATTTGGAGATTTTTACAATGTTTTAGACGTTATGCTGATACTGGTGATTGGTTTCCTCATTTAGCTAACATGTTGAAATATTCAATAACTACTTTATACTATATTTTGTTAAGTGTTTGGAGAATTCATAGATCTCAATCAGATAGAATTGTTTTCATTGTTTTTGCTATAATTAATTCTCTCTATAGTGCTATTTGGGATATTTTCATGGATTGGTCTTTAATGCAAAATTCACATTTGCTACGAGATGATATTCTTTTCAACAAATATTTCTATTATTTTGCAATTGTTTTTGATATCCTCATAAGATTTCAATGGATATTCTATGCTTTATTTTCTGAAGAAATTCAACAAAGTGCAGTTACAAGTGGATTCATCGGCTTGGCTGAAATAATAAGAAGATTTATTTGGATTTTGATTAGAATGGAGAATGAACAAGTAAGTAATTTACATTCGTACAGAGCTTCAAGGGAACCACCATTACCATATCCAATTATCAAACATTCAAGAATCACTCACTCGAGGTGGAATAGATTCGAATCAAATGATGAATCACCTTCCTTGGAACCGAATAGATTCAGACCTTCAGATGAAGAATCTCAACATTATAACGCCAATATTGAATCACTAGATAACACCTCAGCTAGTCTCAGAGGTTCTTCAAGTAATATAAAGAGAAGAAATACTATTTTAAACTCTCAAGTTTTCCAAACAGTATCAAATGCTATTGTTAATGCCCATCAGAAAGATTTTCAGCGTCGTGCTAAACAACCTGATCATGATGATGACCATAACAGCTCTGATGAAAATACAGATGATGAAGCAGACTAACAAAAAGAGGAAAGTACGGCGAGTTACATACAATTAAATGCAAATGTATAATGATCACTTAGTGAATAATTTTTTTATATAATACCATAGATTGTTTGACGAAAACACACCTTCAATAACCTTGAACTTTTGCATAATTTGGTGGGTATAATCTTTTATATAAAACTTTTGTAATCCAAATTGGCAACAATGAAACCGCTAAAATAACCACCAATTGCCAATAAAATTTCACACCTAACATATAACTGAAATCAAAGTAATCACCTAAAGTAGGAATTGAACCAATATAGATAACCAACGTTGCCAATTCTGAAAAAATCAAAACTTTACTCCATGTATGAACTTCAATACCAACCATTGATAACTCATTGAAAACCATTGCTGTAAACGATAAACTGACCATTTTAGTAAAATCAATTGGATTGATACTAGTGAAAAATTGTGAAAACAGTTGTATTACTGCTCCTTGAAATAACGAAATTGCACACCACACAAAAAAAGTGACATAACTCAATGATTTTCCTGATGTCAATTCATGATATAGTTCAGGAAAAACAAAACAAACTTCTTTTGTAACATCGTAATCAAAAACTAATGCAAAAACTGGCATCATTGTATAACAAGTTGCATAACCAACCATTAGGAAACCTGTAATTAAAGCAATTGGCTCATATGATGATGTGATTGAAAAAATTGCTTGTGCAACTGAAATCAACAAACCCCTGTGGATGACAAACTGTCCTAATTTTGCTGATCTTTTATAACTATTTCTACCATGCCATAATAATAAAGTGGTCAAATGACAAAATTGAGTGATTGAAAAATCAGCGGCTAATGAAGCTTGTTTACCTTCTTTACCAACGATACCGACACCAACATCTGCACATTGAATCATACTAACATCATTACCTCCATCACCAATACAACAAACTCTTTTTTGGGTTATATCACGGATCAGTAAAGCAACGTCAGCTTTTTGTTGAGGAGTACAACGGCATGCAATGACACAAGGTAAGTTGACAACTATCTCAAAAAATTCCTTTTTAAAATATCTTAAATATGTTTGTAAAGATTCACCATCAATCAATAAACATGAATTGTTATTAACCCTTAAATATTCTAATGAATTCATTGCACCTTCAGGTTTCAATTCTTTGGTGATTGTATGAACATATTGACCTCTTGAGATCAGTCTTGCACTAACAGAAACACATCTTGCAGTTTCAACTTTATCACCAGTTAACATCCAGATTTTAATCCCAGCATTTCTTAAAATTTCAATCGAAGATTTCACATCTTTCTGTAATTTATCTTCAACACCTGTTAAACCCAATAACTCTAATTCATTCTCTAGATATTTAGAAATAACATTTTGAGTTTCAAAGTCTCTGTTATTCATGGAACTTGATGCAATTTCAAAATTTTCTTTGAATAATTCATAAGTTTTCAAGCTCAACTTTTTTCTAGCAATGACCAATGTTCTTAAACCTTCTCTAGCCATATTATTGGTTTCTTCATCTAGCCAGTCATTATTTTGAACGATTTTACTCATAACAGTATCAGCACCTTTTATCAAGAACCATATTTCATCAGGTTTTTTCAGGTCTTGAATGATTACACCCATTCTCTTAGTATCTGAATTGAAGGGGAATAAGTTTAAAATATTATAGTTGAGAGTTTGATGTGATTTTTCATGAATTAAAGAAATGTTATGACGGTCTCTTTTAAACAAAGAGAGACCAACAGATTCTGTAAATTTAACAATTGCAATTTCATCAGGAGAAGCAGCTTGATAAGTTAATTCACCATCTTCGATAGTTGGAGTGACATTATGACATAATGCTAAAGTTATAACCAAATCACGAACTCTATTACCCATATCTCTTTTAGAGGAATTGTTGGTATTGTTAATTGTGTTTTGAGTGTTATTATTGGTTAACGAATCTTCAATTTTGGAAACAAAATCAGAGACAATATCCATGGTATCACCTGCATAAGAAACAGTACCCAAGTGTAGTTTTTTCAATTCCATATCATTTTGAGTCAAAGTACCTGTTTTATCACTTAATAAATATTCAATTCTACCCAAATCTTCTGGGATTGTACTTGTTCTAACTATAGTTTTTTCAATCGAATCATCATGTTCAATTTGATAAGCATAAACAGATTTAGCTAAGTCCAAATTAACTCTTAAAGACACCGGGATAATTGTTGAGAATAAAATCAAAAATCTCATTATGTCCAGATACCAAGTTTTACCAAAGCCATGAATTGCCACTAAAACAAAAGATAGTAAAAACACACAAACACATAAGATTTTACTGATCTTGTTAATTTCCAGCTCTAACAACCCAGTTTTAACTCCAGACTTTGTTGTATTCATAGATTGTCGTGTATCAACACCTGTATAAATGACACAACCAATGGCAGTACCTGAAGCTAAAACGGTATTTGCCCATAAAGTGTTATCTATTGTTAAACCAACCACATGACCATCGTAATTCAATTTCCCTAGAAAACTATGGATTGATTTTGTTGGAGCTGATGCAACTATACTGATATTTGTTAAATCAGATTGACTCAAATTTTGAGTTAAAGGTGGTGCAATTCTTAGTTTCCAATCAGTTTCACCATCTAATTGATCTGTCTTGATAAAAGATTCACCTGAAGATTCACTTGATTGTAGTAATATCATATCAGCAGGAGTTCTCATATCTTTATGAATTTTAACTAAATCACCAACATTTAGATTTTTACTTTGAACCAGTTTAGTTTTACCCAAAACTTCATATAATTCATTATTTGATTCCGAGTCTCTTCTTCTTCTTTGTAAATCATCAATTGCTTCTTTAGACATGGTGACAGTCAAGACGAATGCCAATGGGACAATATAAGATGATAAATAACCAATTCTTAAAGCAGGAATAGCTTGTGATAATGCAACAATTAGAAAATACAAATTGAAAAAAAACTTGAATTGCTCATAGAGAATAAGTGGAATGAATGTGAACGGATTGTATTTGGCATTTGAGATGGCATTTGTTGGAAATTTATTGGATGGAATTCCGGGGTATATGTCTCTTTCTATATGTTTATCAGTCAGTTTAACTCGTGAGGAATCAGTGGTGACCCTTTTTCCAGATAGAAATGTTTTTAATTGATTCCATATGCTATTTTGAAGTTGATGATTGTGATCAGTATCTGAACTATGATTATTATTATCATTATTATTATTGTTATTATTATGACTCCCTATCAGTGGTGTACTATCATTTTGGTGATCCATGAAAGGATCCTTGTTTTGAGATCCATTGAAGCTTCCGGAGCGCATGTCTTTTAAATTGATATCGGTCAGTAGGTTGATTGTATTTGAGGATAAATTAGTTGAATTGTAATTGCTTCTAATAAATGGGTTATTCTCTAAATGTGCCAATGCTGCATCCAACGAGTCGTCAAACTGTTCATCAACAAAAGAACCCGTGCTCTGTCTCCTATCCTCTGCTGCTGGTGTGATGGACGATGAAGTAGTGGTTGACGAGGGCGTAGGTTTTGGAACTGGCATTTAGTTTCGAAGTTCCTCCTAATTGATTAGCTGGATTGAATGAAAAAAAAAGTTGAAACGATTGCACCAATAATACAAAAACGGAGCGGAGTTCAACAAGTAGACAATCTTCCACTGCTAATTGTGTGGGTCAATGTGTATGAATAGCGTGACAACCGGCTGATTTTGTGATCTTTGGAGACGTTTCACTTCAGAAGTTTGTACATAAAATAGTAGAAAAACAACAAAATTTCCAATGATGTCACATTACCCGGCTATTATGTCCAGAGCATAGATCTTAATTAACACAGCTGTTTGGAGAGATGAAGAGATGGGCGCGGGGATCATATACAGTTCAAGAGACACACATCATGCTACCCGTTTTCAGAATCGAAATACCTGGTAAATTGTGGTCTACAGACTCAAATTTTTATTTTACAGAATATTGAAAAAATAAGTATTAACTTTCAATTAGTGCACACATAGATGAGATCGATAAGAGTCGAATACTCTAGTCTTACGGTGGATCACACAAAATTAACATTAGTCAACAAACTAACCACTGAAAACACTAGTAGACATACAAATAAACTAAATTTAAATCGTAGATTTGGACTATCCAAAAAATAAAATACAGTACCATATAGTAATCTAATTCAAAATAGTTATAGAAACAAAACTATTCAAAACCAAACTATATGAAAAAAGAACAAGACAAGTTGTAACTAAATGATATATATTAACATTAAAAATAATTAAACTTATTTTTTAGCTTTAGACTTTTCAGCTTTCTTTTCTTTTTCAGCTAATTCTTGTAAAACTCTTTTAACGATTTTTTGTTCTTCAATCAAAAAAGCTCTGACAACTCTTTCTTTGACACAGTTACCACATCTGGAACCACCGTAAGCTCTGGAAACAGTTTTGTGAGTTTTAGAAATGTTGGCATATTGTCTTGGTCTTAAAGAAGCAACACCAGCTAAAGCATTACCACAGTCACCACATTTTGGTCTGGAACCGGTTTTTTTGACGTGTTGAGCAACTAATTTACCACCTGGGGTTTTAACAACTTTGATTTTGTTAGAACGGGTGTTGTCTGTAAGATGGTTAGTAATTGTTCAATAGTATAAAAAAATAATCCCAAGTCTGGAAAACTTTGTGTGTGTGTGTGTGTATGCCCAATCTAGTAAGTATAACTTATTTTTGAAGTGATATTGTTTCCTCCTTTGAAAGTCTCTTATTCTATATATCTAGCTGGTAATATGACTGTCTTAAATCTTCTTCGATACTATGTTCCTTAACGGCTTTCTGTGCTATTTATTCAACTCTTCTCATCTCTTGCCATTTAACATTTATAATTCACGCTGTTTCGCTTTCCCAGACTCTTAGACAACACACACATTGCTCCCAGACATTCTGCGCCAACACATACATGGATTTCTCTTTCTGTAGGTAACTCTTTGGGCCATTTTGTCTGTTGAATCAAATACTTGTGGTAACTTTCAGGTAACTAACGAACAATCACAAATAAAATTTCACTTTGCACTTGAAGCGAAAAAAAAAGTTTGGTTGCAAGAAACATCCACACATTCTTAGCAGCAGAAAAACAAATTTTTTGAGAAAAAAAAACCCAGATTTTGTGACTGCGCTTTTCTGTAAACGGTAACTGAAAATCACGTGATAAAACATGTTGAAATGAGTAAGCAATGACACCAACAGAAACACTTTTCAATATGGAAACGGAAATCATAGAGAAGACACTAGTTATAACAGATAAGCAGTCACTCTACCAGCTGTCTGCAGACGACTTGAATCCGGCGATTCATCCAGAACTCAATGATACGATCCATTTTCAAGTCTAAGAACAGCTCGTCCTCTACGGTGAACTCACTGGACTCTGCTGTGTCTGTCACTTCTATATCATCCACATCTTCTAATTCATCTGTTTCTAAGTTCAAGCTCAGCACCAGATCCACAAAATACGGCAAAAAGATCAAGCTACTTGGAGCTGGAACATCTGCTAAAGTTGAACTATTTTATAACAAGTCTATAAAGGCATTCTATGCAATCAAATCATATTATCCAAAAGAGTCCTACGAGTCATCAAACGACCATCAAACTCGCTGTAAATCAGAGTACAACATCATCAAGAATTTAAACCATCTGAACATCATCAAAACCTTTGATTTTACAACATCGTCATTTAACTCAACTCATCAACTTATTTTAGAATTTGTACCATACTCATTTTTAAAAGTTATTAAATATGCTCAACCTTTACCTGAATTGGAGTTGGCATTTTATTTCAAACAAATATGTTCAGGGATTCAATATCTTCACTCCAATAGAATATGTCATAGAGACTTGAAACTGGAGAATCTAGTGTTGGATTTTGATGGATGTCTCAAAATTATTGATTTTGGAAGCAGTATAGTTGGTAAAAATGCAGATTATATTGAAGCACAGGGAGTGGTCGGTACAGAAGCTTTGATTTCACCAGAGGCGCTATCAAATCTTAAATATGACGGATATGCAAATGATGTTTGGGCGTTAGCTATAATATTATATTCAATGAACAATTTCAGTTTCCCTTGGAAATGTGCAAGACCATCAGATCTACAATACAAACAGTTCACCACAGACTCGAATACTATTAAAGAGCAATATCCAGCTAACATGTGGTGTCTTGTCTTGCAAATGCTCGAAATTAATCCATTGGAGAGAATCCATATTGTTGAAATAATGGAAAGTGAGGTATTACAAGCAACACCATCTTTGGAAAACTGTCCAAAAGAAATATATTCCCAAACACTGAAACGCTGCTACAAACGTCTGCTGGACAGCGAAATTCTGCAGCTAATTGAGTCTTGAATTGGTGTGTGTGTGTTTTCTTTTTTGAAAACATCTTATACTCGCTTCAACTATTCATAAGTACACGATAAAATCACTCTTAAATATTCATAACAATATTCACAACCACTTACTCGTAACAGCTAAACTTCTACATTTTCAGGGTCCAGCAAGACTGTTGTTTGATGGATCTGTCAATCTCTCTTCAGACCTATTACGGCTATCTACAGACTGGACTCTGGACTCTGGAAACAACTGCCCAGGAGTCACCAGCTGATGTGACTTCGTTGGCTACTTCACAAGTTGACAACCTATAATTACTTGAGTGAAGTCAGTGGTGTGCCAGAACCAAAAAAAATATATTTTGGGTTTCTAACTTTTGGGAAATAAATCTAAGCTTATATAAAGAACAAAGTTTCTCAGGAAATAATTGAGTTCGTCTGTATTCTGGAGCGCACACAGCAAGACAGCACTCTGTGTACTTTCAATTTGATACAATATAAAAATGTTTCGTCAATTATCTCAAGGAATTCAACTTGCAGCTCGTTCCAGAGCTTTTGCCAGAACATACTCTGTTGTTGCTTCTGAACAGAACTTAGTTTCAAAAGCTTTGAAAGACATCGACCCTGAAATGTCTGAAATCTTAGCTTTAGAAAGAAACCGTCAAAAATCATCTGTTACGTTGATTCCTTCAGAGAATTTCACTTCTAAATCTGTCATGGAATTATTAGGCTCTGAAATGCAAAATAAATATTCAGAAGGTTATCCAGGTGAACGTTATTATGGTGGTAATCAATTCATTGACATGGCTGAATCTTTATGTCAAAAACGTGCTTTGGAAGCGTTTGGATTGGATTCTAAAGAATGGGGTGTAAATGTTCAATCATTATCTGGTGCACCAGCTAATTTATACGCTTATAGTGCGATTATGAATGTTGGTGATAGACTAATGGGTTTAGATTTACCACATGGTGGTCATCTATCGCATGGTTATCAAACTGCTACTACCAAGATTTCTTATGTTTCTAAATATTTTCAAACCATGCCATATAGATTAAATGAAAAAACCGGGTTAATCGATTATGATGAATTAGAAAGATCAGCCTTGTTATTCAGACCAAAAATTATTGTTGCAGGTGCTTCTGCATATTCAAGAATCATTGATTATGAACGTATTCAAAAAATTGCGAAAAAAATTGATGCATATGTTTTATCTGATATGGCTCATATTTCAGGTTTAGTTTCTGCAGGAGTTTCACCATCTCCTTTTAAATATTCTGATATTGTTACAACAACCACTCACAAATCTTTAAGAGGTCCAAGAGGCGCAATGATTTTCTATAGAAAAGGTATCAGGAAAACTTTAAAATCAGGCAAAGAAATTCCATATGATTTAGATAAAAAAATTAATTTTTCAGTTTTCCCAGCTCATCAAGGTGGTCCACATAACCATACCATTTCTGCATTAGCTGTTGCTTTAAAACAAACACAAAC
The DNA here is from genome assembly GCA_030565045.1 of Starmera caribaea. Lineage (NCBI taxonomy): Eukaryota > Fungi > Ascomycota > Saccharomycetes > Phaffomycetales > Phaffomycetaceae > Starmera > Starmera caribaea. Next base: position 13,959 of record JAJMAV010000012.1, read on the forward strand.
CCCAGAATTTAAAAATTATCAACAAAAAGTTGTTTCAAATGCTTCATTTTTTGCAAAAAGTTTACAAAATAAAGGTTTTGATTTAGTTTCTAATGGTACTGATACTCATTTAATTTTAATTGATTTAAGAAGTAAACAAATTGATGGTGCAAGAGTGGAAATCTTACTAGAAAAAATCTCAATTGCTGCTAATAAAAACACAGTTCCAGGTGATAAATCTGCTTTGTTCCCATCAGGTTTAAGAGTTGGTACTCCAGCTATGACAACTAGAGGATTTGGTGAAGCTGAATTTGAAATTGTGGCAGAATATATCAATAAAGCCACTGAATTAGCCATTGAATATAAAGGATTAAGTAAAGGTGAAGATAATAAATCTTTATTGAGAAATTATAGAGAATTATTAGAAGAATCTGAAGAGGTTAAACTTTTATCCAAAGAAGTTTCTGATTGGGTTTCTTCTTACCCAGTTCCAGGTGATATTGTTTAAGGATCTAAATATAATTACAGTATCAAGATTCATAATCAATATATTTGATGTTTCATGTTATATATGCAATAGCTGTAGTAATAGTTGTTATACACAGTCGAAAATTATAATATTATTTATAAACTAAATTTATATCAATCATATGAAAGATGAGTGAATTTACAGTTCTTATTTGTACATTTCCCATTAGTTAGATCCACTGGACATAAAACTCCTTCATTATTGAAAGTATCTGTAGACTTAGTTTTCTTGTTGGGTATAAAATTAAGTGATTTATACGGTTTAAAGTTGGACCTTATTACCTAAAAAAATTGTTTAAAATGTTAGTATATAATTTTCCTTTTTTTTTTGCAAATAGAAAAGATTAGAATTTATAATGATATTATTGTTATTATGCTCAACCCAGAATAACAATAATGAATCAATTAAAAAAAACAAAGAACGATAAAAAAAAAAATCAAAAATATAATACCTTAGGTTTTGCTGTGCTGAAATCATTCAGTTGTGAGTCAGTAGGGGTTCCTGTTTGAAATACAGGTATACTTTGTTGAATTTTATCCAAATGTGTTTGTTCTGATTCTGATTCTGTTTCACCTTCTGAAACTAGATCATAATCATCATCTTTTTCTATTTCTTGATTTTCAATAGGTTCATCTTGTTCATCGTATTCCTCTTGTGCTTTAAGTTCCTCATTCAATAGTCTAACATTATTTGAAAGACTTGTTACTAATTTATTAAGTCTGCTATTCAAAATCTTAATTTCCACTTCTTGTTTAGAAATCTCATTTCTGTAATTTTTAATCTTTGAAAGATTTCTAGATGATTTCTTAATTTTATATGTTGTATTTGTTTTATTTTGATTGAAAGAAGTTGGTGATATGACTTGAGCTCGAACTGGTGAAATTGACATTATATTTGGAGATGCATCACGGACTTGTGTAATTACAGATTCATTGATAGCATCTTTATGAACATCAATAGATTCACCTTCTTTCTCATCTTCATCATCACTAGTCTCAATATCTATAACATGATCCTGCAACCAATCTGGAGATAACACATGATCATTGTTCATTTTACCAAAATGTTTTTTCCATGGCGCAATATTCATATTAACAGAGTACTGAATCTGTGGAGATTGCCAGCTTTGATTGTGCTGCTGCTGCTGCTGCTGTTGCTGCTGCTGCACCACTACTGCTTTCACTGACTCAGGCTTCAAATCATCATCAACTTTCTTTGAGTCATTCAAAAACACGGGTATCTTCAACAACTGGAACCATTTTATTAGCTCTTGTCTCCGCACCCCTGTGGACTCGAGTATCTTATCAAACGAGTAACCCAACGCTCTAAGATCCAATATCGCCCTACTTGTTCTGTGCTGGAGATTCTCATCCATATTTTCAAAAGCAGTGGTCAAACTCAGACCAGTAGCTACAGGTTGTACCTGTACCGTCGGTGGTGAGTTTTTCTTCATCGATAGAAGAAGTTTCTCTCTCAACGCCCTGAGACTGTCTTCAGTTGAGACACGAACAGACATTTCGTTATGGTCGTGACTCGTTTCCAGTTGTTCAATGCTCTATGTATGCCTTGTATCAACCAAAGATTTGTTTACAAAATTTTTTTTTCATGTTTTATATAATAATTGTTCATACTAAAAACATCTATGTAGCGAGTATTGAGTAATTGAGTATGAAGACAGAAACTCATCTTCAAAGGTGAGTATTCACATGCAAATGATCCAATTTTGAGTGTAGAAAGAACGAGAATTGTATGTGCACTGTATACGATTTTTGTAATGTTTTGCTTCCAAATCACTGCTCTTTCAACTTCTTCATGACACTTCTTCTTTGTCTGATCATATGGCTGAACAAAATGTAGAATCCTGGTGCATAGACACCAAACACTGCAATCAACAACCATCTGTACCAATCGCCAACAACGGTTCTAGCCTCGTCCAAAGATAAATAAACCATGGTCAATTCACTAGCAACACCAATAGGGTACAAGACCCAGAAAGAGTTGTATCTTAGCAGAGTGAGAGTTTTTCCTGGATTACCCTTAGTGGCCAAGTTTTGAGCATAGTACAAGTATCTAATGATCTCGGTGATGGACCACGCAAGACTCAAAGTGATGTAGGCCCAATGACCGTTTGCTGGTGAGTTTGGGAGTAATTGGAAGATCCCATAGACAACCAAGAGACGGGATGCGACTTGTGAAATGGTGGTGAAAAGTGGTGATTTGACACGGCCAGTGGCAGAATTGAACACCTCGATCAATGCAAACGACTGGATGATGGTTGTCAGAGTTGCTGTTTTCTGAAAGAAAAGTGGCTGGCCCAGCATGGGAGCCATGAGCACTGTGTTGAACAGCACAACAGACCACAAGATAGCACTGAACTGGTTGTAAAGGACCAAGAAAGACATATTTTTTGGGTGGTTGTTGTATCAAACTCTTCTATGATAATAATTTTTTTTTTCTCTCTTATAATTTGTACATATAGTACATATGTATGTATATGATGGTTCATCATGAAACAATATCCACTAAGAATGCTACATACGTACGTATACGCTATATGAAACGTCAGTTTTCATTATATACAAGACAAGATCGCAACAAGTTTGCTAAGTTCATTCAATTTTATCTGCTTCGGTTTCTTCGATTTGACTAACAGCAGGCTTGGAACGTTGAGAAACCATTTTTTCAACCATCACAGCAGAAGCAACACTAACATTCAAAGAGTCAATCAATGGATGGACATCAGAAGAACACGGGATAGAAGCATAGAAATTACTGTTTCCTGCAATGGCTTTACGAACACCATCACCTTCACCACCTAAAATAAGAATTGTTGGATGTTGACTGGCAATTTCTGGTAATTCATTGAAATCAATTGTTTCACCCAAAAACCCATGGAAATCTTCTGTGAATTGTTCAAATTCATCTGGTTGATGAGATTTAGCATTTTTAGAAGCACTGGTGACGAAAACCCAACCATTGTTTTGACTTTTACTCAAAAATTTGATTGGATTGTTAATAACAAATAAATTTGCAAATTCTGAAGCACCAGATGATGATTTGACAACTGCTGGAGTCAATGGTGCTGTCTTGTTATGACTGTATGCAACAAAATCAACACCAAGGAAATAACAACTTCTAATAACAGCACCTAAATTATGAGGATCTGAGACATTATCAAGATAAACACCAACTGGGTATTTTTTATTGTTTCTAATTGGTAAACTGGCTGGAAGCATTACAAAATCTTCTCTTTCAGTTTCAAGATCTGTGTTTTTAAATTGATCAAAGACAATTTTACCTGGAATTTCTGGATCTTCAGAAGGTTTGAAAAGTGGTAATTCTTGTAAACTTGGAACTTTCATTTTGGATGCTTCTAAGATAAGACCGTTATGGACATTGCCTTGAGCTAAAAAGTTCATGTCAACTCTGTTTTCCATCTCTTCTATTTCAATTCCCAAATCTGCGGCTAGTTCTTTAGCTTCAAGAATTTTATCTGATTGAGGAACAGTTGATGGTTTATAACAGTATAATTTCTTGAAATCTCTTTTTTTTGCCAACAACATGGCCTTCACAGCGGAACTTCCATAATACTTGTCAAAATTGTAGTCAATAACTTTTTTTGGTTTTGGTTCTCGAGAATCTTGTCCTCTGTAATCATCGCCATCTCTATCATTACGAAGAAATTGACTTCTGGATCCATTTCTCATCAATCTTTCTTGATGGCGTCTCTCCTTACCACTCATTCTCCCGGTCCTCATTTTTTCGACATGATGCTGGAACGCAAAACGTTTGAAATAGTCATCTTTAGAAACACCTTCTCTTTCCCAGGCTTTCAACTTAACATCTTGAACCAAATTGTTCTCCAACTCGATATAACGCTTTTTACTCAAAGAAGGGTCGTTTCTGATATGGTCTGGCACAAAAACAGGCTTCACAAGACGAGCAGCGGTGGTGGAAAAGCGTCTGCTCAACATCTTCTCTTCTGTTTATTAGCACAATTGTGTGTGAAAATTTTCAAGTTTTTAACTTGTACATAAATAATTTTTCTTTTTTTTTTTCAAATATATCAGACAGAAGACTCATTACTTTTGATAGATAGATAAATTGATAGATAAAAGAAGAATGGAACAACCACAAAACCCAGAAAGACGTGCAATCGTCAGCAGAACAACCAACGAAACAACCATCCAAATAGCTCTCAGCTTGAACGGAGGACCAATCACTTTGGAGAAGTCCATCTTCTCTGAACGCAAATACAACGCTTCTCATGCTGCACAGGCCACTGCTTCCCAGTTCATATCCATCCACACAGGTGTTGGGTTCCTAGACCACATGATCCACGCGCTGGCGAAACACAGTGGATGGTCTTTAGTTGTCGAGTGTATTGGTGACTTACACATTGATGATCATCATACTACAGAAGATGTTGGTATTGCTCTTGGTGAATGTTTCAAACAAGCCTTGGGTCATGTTAGAGGTGTCAAGAGATTTGGTACTGGCTTTGCTCCACTGGATGAAGCTTTATCAAGAGCAGTGGTGGATCTTTCTAATAGACCTTTTGCTGTTATTGAATTAGGTTTAAAAAGAGAAAAAATTGGTGATTTATCTTGTGAAATGATCCCTCATTTTTTGGAGAGTTTTGCCACTGCTGCTCATTTGACCATGCACGTTGACTGTCTACGTGGCTTCAATGACCATCATAGGGCCGAAAGTGCCTTTAAAGCCACTGCTTTGGCTATTAAAGAAGCCATTTCTTCTAATGGTACTAATGATGTTCCTTCTACAAAAGGTGTCTTGTTTTAATTTCCAATCAAACCAGCAGAGCTGCGACAACTACAACTACATAATATACATCCAGATCTTGTTAGATACAGATCAATTATTTATATAAACACAATTAGTTAGATTCTAATTCAAACTACAATATTGTAGATTCTATAATTATTTCATTGTTAATTTGATCAAATGGATCACTACATATATACATCAATTAGACAGCATCTTCAATAAATCAAGCACTTTTTGCTGATCTTCAGAGATTTTACCACTATTGTTAGTGGAAGGACTGCCAAATAAAGTTTGTTCTGGTTGGCTCAAAGTTGGAGCTGGTGCAATAACGTTCGACTTGATCTTAACACAACCATTGTTTAACAAGACAGCAGACTCTAATTTGAATGGAACTGGTGTTTCTCTGGCAACTTTACCTCCAGATTGGGTTTTATTAAATTGTGGAGATGATTCTTTTGATGGTACATTTGTATTGAACCCACCAATGGAGGCAATACGACGTGGTCCCATGGTTTCAATACTGGTGAATCTTCCTAAAGCAACGTATTTGTCAACAACACCTTCAGGACTGGTTGATAAACGACCTTGTAGAGCATATGATAACCCACCGGTACCTTTAACTGCTCTAACATTGTTTCTTTTAACGAAAGCAATAGAAGCACCAGGTGTTTTCACACTTGTTTCAGCACATTTGGTTGACAAAAATTCATGTACTTGTTTATCCAACTCTTTACCATTGAATCCTCTTTCTTTAACAATACGTGGATGGTTCTCAATAATCCATTGTTTAAATTCTTCTTTTAAATCATTAACACGACCCAAAACTCTTTTCTGTTTTTGCTTGCTCAGTTGGTAAACACCAAATAGTTTATTCAAGTTGATAGCTGGTGAAACGTGAAGAGAAGAGTCAAACATCAATGGGTTTGCCTTTTGTTGGACTTCATGACTTAAAACTAAACCTGTTTCACGGAAAGTAAGTGGATGCACAGTGTCTGCATTTGCCTTCTCAAAATCAACCATCTGGTACACGGAATCAGCGTAGTTGAACTTGATGTAGTTAGAGCGTAATTTGACTGGTAGTGAGTGCTTCAACCCCCATTCTTGTCTGAATAACGCTGCTGAAGTTGTTTGAACCACTTGGTGAGTTGGCTTGGAGGACTTGTGCTTGAGAGGTTTTGCAACCTGAGCAAACCTGGAGTTCTTCAGCAAGTTGGACAGGCTCATGTTGTGCTTTCTGCTCTCTCTGTTGGTCTCGTTGAATGCTCAAATTTATTCAATTTATTTCACTTTATGTACAATATATTATTTCCAAATTCCTTATGTTGTCGAAAAAGAAAAATTTGTTGGTAGGCCCACTTCTTCAGTATAAATTAATCATTAATTCACATCCTAAATTAGTCGTTAATCTAGCATTCTACATGGCCATCCACTGATCAGTCTCATATTACAACGATAAGCACTGGCAGTTCATCTCAGAAACATTTTATTTATTAATATGTACTCAGTGTATCGGAAAACAAATCACACAGCAAAATGCTTCAGCCAATGGTCCACCACAACCACTCCTTCTTTCAACGTGTTATCTTCGAAATCTCTGTAGATAGCTGCTGAGTGTGTGCTGACAGTACCACGAATCAAAATAGGAAACTTCGCCCATCCTAAATCATTCAAGTTCCGTGTAATCTCGATCTGTCTGGCATCTAGTCCTAATCTGAACGGTTCAAGAACTCTGCCGACATCGTCATCATATAACAACGATAACTCTTTGATGCTAACAGTGACACTCTTTCCTGATTCGTCAAAACCACCAGTTGCATTTCCATCTAGAGCTTCACTATTATTATTATTATTATGATTATTACCATTATTATCATCATTATTACTTTTATTAATATCATTATCTTTTTTTAACTCAGAAATCTCATTCTCTTCTTCAACACTCTTTGAAGTCATAGCTTGCCAAACACTCTCCATCAAATTATCTGCTTGGTTCTGCAATGTTCTTTCAACTTGTTGCTCAACATCTTCACTTTCATCCCCATCAAAACCAATCATGTCATTAGTACCTTTGATAACTTCTTCCAAATCAACATCATCTTGAATAAATTCATGTATTTTCAAGAAAAACTCTGAATTATCACTGATTGCTCTTGTAATACGTCTATACGATTTAAATTGCTCCATTGTATTTGAAACAAAAAACCATAAAACCCATAAAGGCGCATAAACAAGTAAATTACAACCAACAAGAATCCAATTCCATTTTCTTTGCCAGAAATTCCCTTCTGGTTTAGTAGAAACAGCGTCTTTATTCTTCTCATTATTATGTCTGTTATTATCAAGCTTCTTATTTATAATCCTAATTTTAGCTTCAGAATCAACAACAATTGGTTCGTGACCTTTAACATATTTTAAACTCAATTCATTTAAATCAGTATTCTGATTAATATTTATGAACGGATCAATAGGTGAAATCCCTGCAGTCCACCAAGACGTTCTTTTATCATTGATACAGTTCCCATACAACGATCTATACTTGAATTTGGCTAAACCTTTATAGAAAACAGAATTTTTTGCAGCCATCACTTCTAACAAACTTTTGTTATCAGCACCAGTGTTTTCGTCACCTGTAGATGGTGGTCTGAAATGAACAGTGTCTTTCAAAAACATCTGTTTCCCACTCAAGGATAAAACATTTGGAACAATGAAATTGAACAGTCTAACTGATATGTTCAAACCTGGCGTTAATACACCAACATGAGGTGTGCAAAAAGTGGTGAAATTCACTGGTTCCACGGTATCAAACAATCCGTAATGGTTCAAGATCCCAATTGCATACCTCGCAATCAATCCTCCCAACGAGTATCCAACAACAGAGATTTTGGTAACTTTCTTCTTATCTAGTTCTCCTTCCACTGTTGAATTTTCAATCAACTTGATCTCAGAGATGATCTCATTAGCAACACGAAGCCCACAGATATCAATTCCGTCCAGTGTGCGGTACCCTTCGTTCCCCTGTGCCCTGTACACAATTAAAGTGTCTCCTGTTTCCTGGAACTTCTGGGAAATTTGCTGGTTGATGTACTCAAAATGCGCTCTGTTTCCCCAAAGACTAGCAAAAAAAATAAAAAGAGAGAGTTAGTTCTTGTTACGTGTGATAAAGAAAAGGTACATGACAACACACCCATGGACGAGCACCACTAGATGCGCTTCTTTCTCTGCCATTCTTCTTCTCATTCTCGCTGTTTCTCAAAAATCTTGGAAAAAAATCCTCTATCTACAAAAAAATGGCTAAAACTACTGCATTTATACATTTATATTGTATGGGCATTGGGTATGTACATACTACGTACATACAGTATGGGAAGAAATTTCGACATTCTTCTACACTAGCTGTTTACATACATACAAAATGTTTCAGCTTTTCTACCTGCCCACTTCTCCAGCTTTGGACGATGACTACACGGTTTGTTTGCTCATTCTCTTATAGTCTGCTACCCACAGAACAACTAACTCTTTCCCTTAGTTTGAGAAGTTGTTGAGAAAACTACCGTTCAATGAACGTTCAAGAATCATATGTATCAAAGACAAGAACAAGCGGGATATAACATTGTTGAACTTGCTCCTACGACGCTACGTGGCTGCTAGATCACATCAAACAGCGCCCGATCAGGTAGAGTTCAAAAACGGGGAATTTGGGAAACCATATTTATTGATAGATTCTGATATCAAGAATTTCGAATTCAATATGAGTAATTCTTCAGTGGCAACGGCAATGATTGTTTCAAACTCACGTGTTGGACTTGACCTTGCAGAAGTGAGTGATACACTGGCATTTGGTGAGAATTATTTGGAAAATTTTAAAGCTATATTCCATTCTCAAGAGTATGAGTACCTATCTGGTTTTCATTCAAATGATTTGGATTTGTTGTTTACTGAATATTGGGCTTTGAAAGAAAGCTATACAAAATTCATTGGTACCGGTATTAATAACTGTTTAAACAAGTACAATTTCACCAATGTCAAATTGTTGAATGGCACTCAATATGATGGTGTAAAATTAGTCATTGATAATGCTCTTCAAGATCTTTACATAAATTTGATTAAATTAGATGATGTGATCGTATCAATTGTTTCCAAAGAAAGTGTTCCACCAGTAATTAAACAAGTATCGATGGATGAAATAAACGAATATTACGATAAACATTAATGTTTTTTGAAAAAAAAAATTAGATGAATATACAGTTATGATTTTAATTATTGGTTTTGTCGTGTGATCATTATCATTATCTCGTTTTGGAAGTGGTCAAGTAGGGGACGTATGGTGTCATTTGGCGTGACATAAACTTTATGCCAATCTCTATATGTTTATACATTATGTTTGTTTGTTTGTTTGTTTGTATGTGTGTGTGTATGTGTGTTCCTTTGTGGTTTTCTTCTCATCTTGCTTTTTACTTATTTCAATAGTTGTTATTCCTGTCATCATTTTCATGTTCTTGTGTATCATAAAAAACATCAGTCATTTGTTCTTCATTAACAATTGGCTGATTCAAAATCTCTTCTTCTGAATTACCTAAAATTATTGCATTAGAATTTAAATAATCATTTCCTTCAAATTCTTGTGTTTTGATTCCACCTAAAACACAATTATACATTTCTCTTGTTTCAGTTAAAACATTAGTAACGTAGTCAATCCAATCTTTATCAATTAATTTATTATAAATAAGATTATCTGCAATTGAATCATTGAATTTATTATTTTGGAAAATAGATGAAAATTTAACAACTTCTTCAGCAATTAATATCAAATGACCCATATATCCCAACCTTATCTTGGTTTTGACTTCTGTTTCTGTACAAATTTGATAAGAGTTTATAATTAGATTGGTGATATCGCAATCTTCAAATAATTCTAAAATTAAATATGGATTATAAGATACATCTAATCTTCCATTGAAAATTTGTTGAACAATATCAAAAACAACATTATGCCAAAAATTATTCCATGGGAATCTTGTAAACATAGTGATTATTGAATGCAAAATTCGTGAATCAATTAATTCAATTTTGAAATAATCTCCAATAGTTGGATTACTTCTTAGTTGTTCACGTTTTGTTATAATTGGTTCATTTTTTTTGTTGCTATTATTTCTTGAAGAAGAAGTGCTGTTACTATTGGTACCATTTAAGATCGAATCTTCTGGCTCTTCATGATGAATAGGTATGTTATCAACATCCATTGGACCTGAGCTTGATATTGTGATATTATCTGAATTTATAGCCACTGAAGGTCGAGCAGTTCCCCCAATGTTTAAATTTGAAATATTCAAACTTTGTGAAGTTTGTTTATTATTTGTTTGAGAATTTGTGATTAATTCTTCACTTAATGCGTCTTTCAAATTGTTACTTTGATCCAGTAAAAAAGCTTCACGTTCTTCCACAATTTTTTCAGTTAAATGATTATTCAACAATCCAATATTTGAGCAATGTAGTAATTCAGCAACTAATTCACAAATTTTAAATCTTTCAAATCCCAAAGGTTCAATTTCTTCATTTATTTGAACTCTTATTTTTTTAGCATTTAGTTCTGGATTGTTTAAAATTTTATTAAATTCCGATAATTTATTTGAAAATTTCATCAGCATTTTACCTAAATAAAGCGGATCTCTTTTACTTGGAGGATGTGATTCTAAAGTTGTGTATAATAAGTTAACAGAATCATAATCAGAATTATTTTTTCTAATCAATTCAATTATAACACCAACAACAGTAGATAATCCATTTCCTCTTAATAAGATGATTTCAATCATCTTATCCACACAAGGATCACTAACCAGTTCTTTCGTTAACAAATTAGGTCCAATTGTATGTTCATCAATAGAAGTGTTAGCACTGATGGAAATCAATGCTTTAAGGAAATCACCACAAGAACTTTGAATTGAAGTATCAACAGTTGGTGATAATAAATCTAATAATTTAGGAATTAAATTCTGTTCTTTTAGTAAATCAATAATCCCGGTTGGATTATCAATTTTATCAGTGGCAATAATTCTTAATAAAAAATCCATAATCATGGTGATATCAACGTGTTTCAAAAAAGTATCAACTAAAGATTGTTGTGATCTAATAAAATTCAACATTTGATCGGGTCTTGATTCTAACAATCTCTCATTAATATTGATAAAAAATTGAATTGAAGGGGAAGAACTTGAGATATCTTTATTTAAAAAATTCCATAATTTATTCAATAAATAAGGTTCTTCAACTAAACTTTCAGAAACCAACCAAATTTTACAACTTAAAATTTCAGAAGCTGTATGAATACGATTAAAATGGTCAGTGACAGCATTATGTGGGATATCTTCGTCATCAACACCTTCACTATAGTTGAATAACACAGAATGGTTTTTAGCAAACCATTCAACAGAATCCACAATCAAATCAATTAGCACTTCAAGTATGGAGACGCCGCGTTGTTCTGGTGAAATAGCAGGCGATTGGGCATGTTGCTGTTTGGTTGTGAGATCAATGCGAGGTGAGTTCCCTGGTAAACTGTTGGGGATTGATGTTGCTGATGGTGAAGCAACTACGTCTTCAATATTATCGTCATTATCGTTATCATCATCATCATCATCATCATTGTCATCATGGTCATCGTCATCATGGCCAATTTTTCCATTTTTAATGTTCTCATCATTTTCATTGTCGTTCTCAGTGTGCTCAGCAGTAGACCCAGTAGCGCTTGTGATTCCACCACTGCTATTTGTCTCGCTGGCGGAATCTTGAGCGTCAATGTAACCAAAGCATATAAAATCAATGAGCTTGTTGTTCTGTCTCTGGAGCTCTTGCAAAAGTTTTGGGTCATCAAGCAACGAATAAACAAAAGCTCTGTCGATGAGCATTTCTGGATGTGTCTCGTCAAGACCATCTTCCGAATCCGGGTGGTGCTGGAGCGCCGTGAGACTATCCATGAGCTGCGATGTGTGCTGATTGGTGCTGATGCTTCCCTGACTGCTAGCAGCGTTGATGATGCTGTTGTCGTTGGTGGTGGTGGTGTTGATGTTGATGTTATTATAACCACTCTGCTGCTGCTGATGCTGCTGCTGCTGTTGTAGTTGTTGTTGTGCAAGCGCTGCCTGCTTGTTCCTATGTGCGTAGTACGTGTCGAGCAGTCTTCCTAGCTCGTTGTCGCCGCTAGCGCCCTGTCCAAACGACCAGAACGACATCTTTGGTGCGATAGAGATGTTGGTGGAGCTTCGCTCTGGGAAATTTGAGTTGGAATTCTGATAGCTTTACAGTGTTACCCGGCTGTGCTATGAATGTGTTTGAACTTTGAACTTCGAAATGACAGTCTGTTGAGTGTTCGTTATGTGTGCAGGGAGAGTCTAGGAGTATGCTGGCCACACATATTTCAGTGGAAGCTAATCTGTTCGGTTCAATTACAATGGAAAAGCATACAATTTTGCTAGGCTTCCAAATGATTAATTAATTCTCTCTCTAGTCTTTTTCTCAGACACAGAAAATTGAACAAAATTTATTTATGTATGTATTGAAATTTGAAAACACATATTATAAATTGAACATTTCGTCTCTTCGAACGCCATCAATTTTGCTATTTTCCTTTTGCTCCAATGCGTTTTTGCCGTTTGCAGCGAGTGTTGCTTGTGTTGATTGTCTTTCTCGGGCTCTCATACACTCCTCAGGTCCAGAAGTTGTCTGCTGAAGTATACACAAACAGCCATTTCCAAACTTACATCAATCAACCTGTCTCTCACGCCTACAACGACTACATCAAGCCTCAGTTACATTTAGCAGGCGGCAAATCTTATCAGCTATACCATGCTTATGCTGCTCCTTATGTTAATGCTGGCTATGACAAACTGGTTCAGTCTACTGTTTATCAAAAGTTGGATCCTCACGTCGCTAAATATTACCCAATCGTTGCCACTCACTGTGCAAAAGCTTATAAAGTCTCCAAAACAGTCTTAGATGAACTCGTTGAAAGAATTGATCCGCTGTTAGAAAAAGCTGCTACTTGTACTTGCAACTTTTACCATCATCAACTGATTCCTTTCACTGAAACAAAGTTGGTTCCAGGTGTCAAACAAATTTATGCGATTGTTCTTGAATTCACTAAGAAACTGGTACACCAAGCGTATATGAAATCTAGTGAATTGCTTAAATTATTATACAGCAACTCAAAGTCATTTTATAACGATAGAATTGTTCCAATTTACCTAGAACATGCTGATCCAAAATTACAACGTTTTTTCACCAAATACGTTTCATCCAATTATCAAAAATATATCCTCGATAATTATAACCAACATTTAGCTAAATGGGTTGATATTCTAACTGTCAAAGTGAAAAAATATTACAAAATTTCCAAAATTGATTTGATTTTACATCAGATCAAAATTCATTTGTTTGATTTATGTCACTTGATTGTTTTGAAAGCTAGTGAATATTGGGAGTCAAATAAAGTGGGGAAAACTTTGAAATTAAAACAGTCTTCAAATTCAATTCCGGTTTATGAAACTGAAATAGAAGAAAGTACTAAATTTTCTGAAACAAAAGTTGTTGAAATTAAAGAAACTCCAGCTGCTAAAGTTGAATCAATTGTTGAAGAGATTGAATTAGAAGATGACCTGGAAATTTTGGTTCCAGAAGAAACAGATTCTGCTTCTGAACAAACATTTACTATTCAACCAATTGATAACTCAAATGTTCCAGCTGAAAACACTCAATTGGAAGACTCTGAAATTACACTGACTCTGATGGATGAAATTGTTCATTGGCATTCATTCATCGAACAAACAGTTCAAAACATCTTTGATAATTTTGATAAATCAGTCGAATCTTTAGAGTTATCAAGAATTGAAGAATTCAAACCAGTTTTAACTGAAATTTTACAAAATTTCACCACCTCAACTCATGATGAATATAATAGAATTAATAAACTTATTTTCAATATTAATTCAACCAGTGCTATTTTACCAAATGGTGAAGAAGTCGAATTAGATAAATTGAATAACATCATTGACCATAGAATTTCTAGGCAAGAATTCCGTGATGTTTTATCTAATAGTACTGAGTTATTAGCCAACACAGCTAATTTAGTCAATGATAAATTGAAAGATTTAGTTAGTTCTATTGAAGATGATTTGGAAGTTGAAAGACAAATCATTGTTGATATTTATGAAGAATTTGCTGAAGTTTCAATTAATGAATTTAGTAAAAAAATGATGTATTCTTCATACTCAAACAGTTTCAATAAATTACAAAACAAACAACAAGTTTTAGCAGATGATGAAAATGATGAGAATTTCAAGGATTGGAAAGCATACCTTAAAACTAAAAACTTCTTAATCAAACAGCGTGATGAATTAATTAAGAAGACACCAGAGTTATCTCATATTAAAGAACTATTGAATGAAGTTCATTTTACTTTGAAAACTTTAGAACAAGAGAAAGGATCTTATTTTGCCATTTTAAGAGCTAAGGCTAATCTTGAATTTCAAAGTCGAGAAGAAAGAGAAAGATATTTAGAAGAACATGGTGAAGAAGAAGAAGAAGAAGGAGAAAAAGAAGATCTATACACTTTGACTGTCACAAGTACTGCTCAAAGAACAGTTACTTTAGATGAATCTGGATCTATTAAATCTGAATCTATTGAATCCACTGAATCTCATTTGAGTGAAGAACCAACTCTTACTTTTGCCGTCGAGCCTACTGAGACTCTTGATGCTGTTGAGTCTGCCTACTCTGCTTCCATTGAGTCCACTATCATTGAGCTATAGACTGTTTTATACAACAGCGTTCCTCATAGTTAATAATTAATTAGACCCAGATCTGGACATTACCAGTTTCGGAAGTCGAATAAACAATAAACACTGATACCTTCAACATTTGCCCATTACATAATTGTAGAATCATCGTTTTGAAACCAGCTGAAATGTCACAGTATTCAGTGAACCCATTCTCATTTTCCAAATAGTCAAACAGAAATTTCCTCACAACTCAAAAAACTCTCAAAACGTAAAACTCGAAAGTTGAAACACATCAAATCAAAGAATGAAAAAAAAAAAACAGAAAACTTCCAGAATCCAGACAAATACATAAAAAACAACTGTAAAAAAATCAAAACGCGTCAACAAAAACAACCAACGAACAACTGCGCGCTCCTCCTCCACACTCAACAACAACAGCTAGCGACACCACAATGGCATCCACATACGACGTGGGAACGTACGTACACTTGTCCTAACACCTGTGCTTAGCGCCAGGGTTCTTCTATGCTTCCTCATACTGTGCATACATCCAATAGTAAATACTAACTCTCCTTCCAACAGACGCTGCTGGATCCAAAGCGAAACAGAAGGCTGGATCGGTGCTGAGATCTCAAAGCACACATCAACTGGCGGCAAGCATCAGCTAGAACTTATCCTGGAATCCACTGGTGCCAAAGTCGATCTCGAAGTTGACTCGCTCGACGAATCAAACACCAAATTACCTCTGTTGAGAAACCCTCCGATTTTGGAAGCTACTGAGGATTTGACCTCATTGTCTTATTTGAATGAGCCTGCTGTGCTACATGCAATCAAAGTCAGATACTCTCAATTGAACATTTACACTTACTCGGGTATTGTTTTAATTGCCACAAATCCTTTCCAAAAAATTGATCAACTTTATTCTGCTGATATCATCCAAGCTTATTCTGGTAAAAGAAGAGGTGAACTTGAACCCCATTTGTTTGCCATTGCTGAAGACGCTTATAAATGTATGAAGGAAAATTTGGAAAATCAAACAATTGTTGTTAGTGGTGAATCTGGTGCAGGTAAAACTGTTTCTGCTAAATACATTATGAGATATTTTGCCACAGTTGAAGAAATTACTAACAATGATTCAAACGTCCTGGGATCTTCAAATCAACATATTGAAATGTCTGAAACTGAACAACAAATTTTGGCAACTAACCCAATAATGGAAGCTTTTGGTAATGCTAAAACTACAAGAAATGATAACTCTTCTCGTTTTGGTAAATATTTGGAGATCTTATTCAATGACAAAACTGCAATTATTGGTGCAAGAATCAGAACATATTTACTAGAACGTTCAAGATTGGTTTTCCAACCAAAAATTGAACGTAATTACCATATTTTCTATCAAATTTTATCTGGTTTGACTGATGAAGAAAAAAGTTCTTTGAAGCTAACTGAAATTGATGATTATAACTACTTGAACCAAGGTGGTGACTATCATATCAAAGGTGTTGATGACGGTGAGGAATATAAAATTACTTCTGATGCTTTATCTTTGATTGGTATCACTTCTGATGTTCAATTTAAAATCTGGAAAATTTTAGCTTCTTTATTACATATTGGTAACATTGAGATTAAAGCCACTAGAAATGATGCATTGTTAGCGTCAGATGAACCAAACTTAGTAAAAGCTGCTGAATTGTTAGGAATCGATGCCCCTAGCTTTGCTAAATGGATCGTCAAAAAACAAATTATTACCAGATCTGAAAAAATCGTTTCCAACTTGAATCATAAACAAGCTTTAGTCGCAAGAGATTCTGTTGCCAAATATATATATTCTGCTTTGTTTGATTGGTTGGTTTCATATATCAACAATGATCTTTGTAAACCAGAGGTTGCCAAAGAAATGAAAACTTTTATTGGTGTTTTAGATATCTATGGTTTTGAACATTTTGAGAAAAATTCTTTTGAACAATTTTGTATTAATTATGCAAATGAAAAATTACAACAAGAGTTTAATCAACATGTTTTCAAATTAGAGCAAGAGGAATATATTAAAGAACAAATTGAATGGTCCTTTATTGAATTTAGTGATAATCAACCTTGTATTGATTTGATTGAGAAGAAGCTAGGTATATTGTCATTATTAGATGAAGAATCTAGATTGCCTTCTGGTAGTGACGAAAGCTGGATAAATAAAATGTATCAAACTTTAGATAAAGAACCAACCAATAAAGTTTTCAAAAAACCAAGATTTGGACAAACTAAATTTATTGTTGCTCATTATGCTTTAGATGTTCCTTATGATATTGAAGGTTTCATTGAAAAAAATAGAGATACAGTTTCAGATGAACATTTGGAAGTTTTGAAAAAATCCGAAAATGAGTTACTAATTGAAATTTTAGATAATCTGGATAAAATTTCTGCTGCTGCTGCTGAAAAAGATGCTGCTGCTGCCGCAAATAAAAAACCTGGTCCAGCAAGAACAGTAAATAGAAAACCAACTTTAGGTTCTTTATTCAAAAATTCATTGATTGAGTTGATGAAAACCATTGATTCAACCAATGTTCATTATATTCGTTGTATTAAACCAAATGAGGAGAAAATAGCTTGGAAATTTGATCCATTAATGGTCTTATCTCAATTGAGAGCTTGTGGTGTTTTGGAAACTATTAAAATTTCTTGTGCTGGTTTCCCAAGTAGATGGACTTATGAAGAGTTTGGTTCAAGATATCATATTTTATTACCATCAGATCAATTTGAAATACTATATTCTTCACATGGTGACACAGATGCTATTCGTCAAGTCTGTGATTCGTTACTAAGTAAAACTGTTGAAGATAAAAATAAATATCAGTTAGGTTTAACAAAGATTTTTTTCAAGGCAGGTATGTTGGCACATTTAGAAAAATTAAGATCTGAAAAATTGTTCAATAGTGCAACTTTGATTCAAAGTAATATTAGAAAATTACAATACCGTGATAAATTTTTGAAAATTAGAGAATCAATTGTTCAATTACAAAGTTCAATTTTGGGCTCTATGACAAGAAAAAGAGTTAAACAAGAATTTGAAAATAATGCTGCCGTTAAATTACAAACTTTAATTAGAGGATTTTTGGCAAGACAAAATTTCATCAGAACTACAAAATCTATTGTCAAATTACAATCTTTTATTCGTGGTAACCAAACAAGAAACAGTTTCTTTGCAACCCAAAGACTGCAATCAACAATCATTATCCAAAGGTCCATCAAGAGCTTCAAAGAAAGAAGTTATTTCAAACAATTAAGAAGAGCAGCTGTTGTTACACAATCTGTTTATAGAAGTAAACTAGCCAAAGCACAATTAGTTGAGTTGAAACAAGAAGCTAGATCTGTCAATAGATTGAAAGAAACTAGTTATAAATTAGAAAACAAAGTCATTGAATTATCATCTTCATTAACAGAAAAAGTCAAAGAAAATAAAGCATTGATTGAACAATTGGAAAATTTAAAGTTACATTTAGAGGAATCATCGAAAACTCATCAAGAATTAAAAGATAGAGAGTTGAAATTTCAAGAAACTTTTAATGACTCAAATGAAAACCATTTGAAAGAAATTGAAGCTTTGAATGTCGAGTTGGCTAAATCTAAAGAAGAATTTGCTAAAGCTTCTAAAACTATTGAAGAATTAACTGTGTTACAAACGCAATTGAAAACAGAAGTAAAGGATACTTTAGAAGAATTGAACAAAGCTAGAGATGAATTGGCCCAACATGAAACTAATGAAGATGATTTGAAGAAACAAGTTGCATCATTAAAAAATGAATTAGAATTATTAACCAAACAAATCAATTCCAAACAAATTGTTGTTAATAACTCAACTTCTTCAACTAGACATGTTGATGGTAGCAACTTGACTACTCCAAAGAGAAACATCTTAAGTTCGCCTGCTCGTACTGATGATGGTGTAGGCTACAGTCCAAAACCAGTGATGGTTCCAGTTTCCAATGCTGAAGAAAGTATTGAAACTACCATTGATTCATTATCAGCGATTACACAAGAATTATACGACCTATTACAAAATTCCAAGATTTTACACCAAGAAATTGCACAAGGTTTATTGAAAAACTTGAAAATTCCAAGTCCGGGTGTTATGGTTGAACTTTCTAAAAAAGAAGTTTTATTCCCAGCAAGAATCATTATTATTATTTTAAGTGATATGTGGAGATTAGGATTGACTAAAGAAAGTGAAGATTTCCTAGGTGAAGTTTTAGCAGTTATTCAAAATATTGTTTCTTCATTAAAAGATGATGATATTATTCCACATGGAGCATTCTGGTTATCTAATACTCATGAATTATATTCTTTTGTTGCATATGCAGAAACCACTATCATTGAAAATGAAGCTATTTCCACTGATATGGGAGCTGATGAGTATGGTGAATATTTGAAACTAGTTGAAGTTGTTAAGGAGGATTTTGAATCGTTATCATATAATATTTATAATATGTGGATGAAGAAGATGAAGAAAGAGTTAGAGAAGAAAGTAATTTCAGCGGTTGTTGTTTCTCAAGCTTTACCAGGTTTCATTACAGCCGAAGCATCTCCATTTTTATCAAAAGTTTTCAATGCTAATTATCAATATAAGATGGATGATATCATCACATTTTTCAACAATGTTTATTGGTCGATGAAGACCTATGCAATTGAATTGGAAGTTGTACAAGAAGTTATCATTGAACTGTTGAAATACATTGATGCTATTTGTTTCAATGATTTGATAATGAGACGTAATTTCTTGTCATGGAAAAGGGGTTTACAATTAAATTACAACATTACTAGAATTGAAGAATGGTGTAAATCTCATGAGATTCCAAACTCTTCCAATTATTTGACGTTATTATTACAAAGTGCTAAATTATTACAATTGAAGAAATCATCTGTTGAAGATATAGAAATAATTTTTGATATCTGTTATGCATTGAAACCAATTCAAATTCAAAGATTGTTACAACAGTATGCTGTTGCTGATTATGAATCTCCGTTAGATACCAAAGTGTTGAATATTGTTGCACAAAAAGTGAAAGAGCAAGAAGGTGAAGCCAAAGTTTTCTTTGAACCCGTCAATGATGGTAACTTTGAAGATCCATTTAGAAAAGCTGATCTAAGACCGTTCAGTAAAGTTGAAGCTTATGTTCCAGCTTGGTTGAACCTCCCACATATTAGAAGAATCATAGAGTTGGTGACGAAGAATGCTACTGCACAGGAGTATTTGAGTAGCAGAGAGCAGGACGACGAGTAGGTGCTGTACATTAGAATAAAACTGAATAAAGCTATACTATTTTATCATTTACATATCGGTTAATGTGTCAGTTACATTATAGTTATTAGTGACGTAGTTTGGAACGTGTATGTAGTGCTCGTATAACAGAAAAATCAAGTTTTCTACGGATTGTTTGTCTGTTTCTGAAGATATTGAGATTCAAAAACAATGATCATCATCTACAACTCTCCAGATACATTCCTGTCTACTCCATCACCATCGAAAACAGCAGAAAGCACTTTCAATTTCTTCAAGTTCCTTCTAGTTTGCAGTGTGTAATTATTTCTTTTTAGCCATGAGTTCACATGGCATTTAAATTTGAAAAAAAAAACAAAAAATTTTTACCGATTGAAAAAATTATAAAAGGCGACGTTTTCGCAAAAGTTGAGAAAAGATACTTTTTGCCACCCACAAGTTCATTGCAATCAACCACATTCTTTGCACCACATAACTACTTATTCCAAACATGTCTGCCCCAGCTGAACAATACAAAGTCGCCGACATCTCCCTTGCTGCCTTTGGTAGAAAAGAAATTGAGCTTTCTGAAAACGAAATGCCAGGTCTTATGGAAATCAGAAGACAATACGGTCCTGAACAACCATTGAAAGGTGCCAGAATTGCTGGTTGTTTACACATGACCATCCAAACCGCTGTCTTGATTGAAACTTTGACCGCTTTAGGTGCTGAAGTCACCTGGTCTTCATGTAACATCTTTTCCACCCAAGATCATGCTGCTGCTGCCATTGCTGCTGCTGGTGTTCCAGTTTTCGCTTGGAAAGGTGAAACCGAAGAAGAATACTTGTGGTGTATTGAACAACAATTACACGCTTTCAAAGACGGTGCCAAATTGAACTTGATCTTAGATGATGGTGGTGATTTAACTACTTTAGTTCATGAAAAATACCCAGAATTATTGGAAGGTTGTTACGGTTTATCTGAAGAAACCACCACTGGTGTCCACCATTTATACCAAATGGTTAAAAACGCCACTTTGAAAGTCCCAGCCATCAACGTTAACGACTCTGTTACCAAATCTAAATTCGACAACTTGTACGGTTGTAGAGAATCTTTGATCGATGGTATCAAAAGAGCCACTGATGTCATGTTAGCTGGTAAAGTTGCTGTTGTCGCTGGTTTTGGTGATGTTGGTAAAGGTTGTGCCATGGCTCTTAGAGGTATGGGTGCTAGAGTTATCATCTCTGAAATTGACCCAATCAACGCTTTACAAGCTGCTGTTGAAGGTTACGAAGTCAAACCAATTGAGGAAGTTGCTTCTATCGGTCAAGTTTTTGTTACCACCACCGGTTGTAGAGACATTTTAACATTAGACCACTTCTTACAAATGCCAGAAGATGCTATTGTTTCCAACATTGGTCATTTTGATGTTGAAATTGATGTTGCTGCTTTGAAAGCTGATGCCGTTGAAGTTGTTAACATCAAACCACAAGTTGACCGTTACTTATTGAAAAACGGTCGTCACATCATCTTATTAGCTGAAGGTAGATTAGTTAACTTAGGTTGTGCTACTGGTCATTCCTCATTTGTTATGTCTTGTTCTTTCTCCAACCAAGTCTTGGCTCAAATTGCTTTATTCAAAGCTAATGATGAAGAATTCAGAAACAAACATATTGAATTCGCTAAAACTGGTCCATTTGAAAAAGGTCAAGTTTATGTTTTACCAAAAGTTTTAGATGAAGCTGTTGCCAGATTCCATTTGAACAAATTAGGTGTTAAATTAACTACTTTAACCAAAGTTCAATCTGAATACTTGGATATTCCAGTTGAAGGTCCATACAAAGCTGACCACTACCGTTATTAAGCGGAAGAGGTGCACTTTGGTCTCTTCTTTTTTTTTGCCTTTTCAAATGAGGCGCTAGTTAATATACTTATGAAATAGCATATGCTTCAACACTGCATATTTTTTTATCTTTTATTTACACATTATGATTAGTTTTATTTACTTTGTCATGTTTGTTTTTTTTCTAATTTCATCACATTTTTTTATTATTATATTTAATTTCAATTAATTGGTTCATTCAAATTCATTAAGGGTTTTTTATTTTTATGGATTTGGATTTGGGTTTAATTACGGTATATAAACTGGTTTCAGTACAATACAATATATCCTCAACGGATATATTATCATTAAAAAAAAAGTTTTAAAATTGTAATGTTTCACGAATCACTACAAGATATATTAAAAAACAAGTAGATGTAATATAACTCTATGCAACATCTATAACTAGATAGTTAATTTCTATTATATGATATATAATATTATGTGTGTGAATTAAATTAAAAAATAGTTTTTAATCTCATCACCGAAATACAGACTTAAATCACCATCAGAATCATCATATTTTGAGATTTTATCAATTTTTTGTAATAATTCAAAATTAATTAATTCATTGATTTTTGAATCTTTTTTATAATCTTTATGATTCAAAACAAAATTTCTCATGAATTGAGCACCAGTTGGTATTTTACCAGAAGCTCTAAGACTAATGAATTTTAAATATTGTGAAATTTTATTTTGATTATCAGTTGCAACATCAATTTGAAAAAAATTTAATAAATGTTTTGAAACTAATGGAATTAATCCAATAAAACTTCCACACCCGTTGAAAATTTCATCAATTGATAATTCTGTTGTTTCAAATCCAGAATCATTGATATCAGTTTTGAAATGATATTTTAAAGACATTGGGTTTAACATATGAGATCTTTTCATATTTTCTTCAATTTTAGAAATTGGGATATAAAAATTCCAATCTTTTGAACCTTCATGATCTTTATGATGATTCAAAATGGCATGACTTAATAAAACAATGAAATTTGATAAAGCGGCATTTTCAAAATCAGTGAATTGAATTTCCATTGGTCTAAATTCGACTCTCCAACCTGGTGTAGTTGCACAGGGGTCTTCAGTTAATGGAGGAGGTTTGAATCTTAACGTTTGCCAATTAGTTGACTGGATGTTTTCAAAATGATCATTTTCAGTTAAGTTATTTTGATTCAAAAGTTTTTCATTGAAAATAACTAAAGGATCTCTAATAAATAAATGAGCAAAATGTTTTGAAATGAATTTATCAAAATTTCGAGTATTGATTAATTTTTCATAGACTTTTTCATTGATTGGGGAATTAATATCATTTAATTCTTCTTTGAAATAATTTGTGGTTTTACCATCTCGTTGTAAATCACCTAAATATAAATCTACGGAATCATATCTTGATTTGGGGATTTTTTGAGCATTTGGAATATCTTGAGCAGTGATTCCACCATATAAATTACCATTTCTTAAAGGTTCAACATCTCTTTCAAAAGCAGTTCTATCATCCACGGCTTTTGAAATAACGTTCCATCTAACATCTTGATCAGCTAAAAAGCCTTTGAAAATTGGAGCAGATGATGTTAAAGTTAAGAAGATTGGGGCGAAATTTAATAAAGAATCATATAAGTATCTAGCTCTATTAATGTTTGGGGCCTGCATTGTGACTTGTAAACAGGAACAACCCATACCAAATCCCATCGAGTCCATATAAATATGATTTGGGATCAAAGCACCTAATAATGCTTCTTCATCTTCTGGATATTTTGCACGTTCATGGGGAACAGAATCATCAAATTTTGGAGTATTTGTATCTTTATAAAAGGGAATGTTGATGGCTACTTTTTCACCTCTTCTTTTTCTGATATTTGCTGTTAAAGTAGGGAATCTAACGTGTCTATTAATGATTTCATCAGGTAAAAAAGAAGATCTTGAAAAATCATTATCATGATTTTGCAAAGAAATAGCAGGTTCTGTGAATAAACCAACACCCATCAAAGGATATGAAGTGAGAGTTAATGGTCTGATATTCTGGTTATCCAAGGCTTTAATTGCCACTGTTCTTCTTTTTTGCATGTTTTCTTCAACGTAAAGGTAGTCTTTAATAGAATCACCGTTGTATGGAGCGTTTGGGGTAGCTTCTAACATAAATCTACCGTATTCTGGGTGGAAATTGACATTATTATCCAAAGCCAGCTGGAATGAATGACCTCCAGCATTGAGGTCTTCTAGAATATGATCCTTAGTGATATTAAGCTTAGCAGTTTGCTGTTCCTCGTTGAATTCAACTAGAGCATATTCGACTTCATCACCCCAAAGAAAAGCATCGTTGTCTCTGCTAGAAGATTTCTCAAACATGTTGATGAGCTGCTGGATCCCGTTCTCTCTGATGTGGTGGGAATGTTTACTGGACTCCTCCCATGGTAGAGGAGTTCCTAATGAAAGTAGACCCATCCTGAATGTTGGATCTTATTATAATTAATTAATCTGTCTATCAATTAGGGCAGCAGCACAACAAATTGACGGTGAGCACTGAACGAGCGTGTGTGTGTGTGTGTGTATGTGTTTTCAGCCAATTTCCAGTAGAGATATCAGGGCAGCTCAGTGCGCTGAGGACGGCCAGTGGATCGGTTTCAAGGGAACGCTTTCAAGTCAACTCAGTGCTCACTGTGAAAAATTTTGTTGATATTGCAAACTGCAGCAGTACATATAACATTGATTTCAAATTTGAAGATTATTAATGTGAGTTGGAAATATGTACTAAACTGGAATTACAGGTGAATATCACTGCTATAAGTGCTACATAGCTGAAGCACAACGGAGGATACAATATAGAAGAAGGAAGACTGTTGGCTGTGGGACTCCGTTTCTTCTTCTCAATATTCTGCGCTAATGTGAGTCGTGACTGAACAGTAACGATGAATTATGACATTTTATATGATCTCCATTAATAATTATTAAATTAATCGAAATTAAGCGTGTAAACAACACAAAAAGCCTGGTTTTCCGTTCTTTTAAAGAGAGATGTAACCCAGTGAGTACCACCGTTGCACTCCCGCAATCTACAGCTACACAGCGGTGGTACTCTGGTGCTCCAATCTCTTCATTTGACCATGCCGCCGGTGATTCAGGCTCTTTCTTCTCTTCAATACTGCAAAGTATTTAAACACCCAAAAATCTCGTTTGCCACCGGTTTCTTGAACCAACAACTAGCTACTTATTGCTCTGCTGCTCTGTCCCTAGAGCTCGTCGCTACACAAACGCTTCGATCCTCCCTGCTCTGGCTCCCACTGTGTTCATCACGATTCACACTGTTGTTTTTACGCGTGAAGATACGCATTTTTAGCTCATATCAAAGCTTACTCATCAGAAATTTAACCTCAGTGGGTCCAGATTCCAGATTGGAGGTAAATCTTGGAGTGGAAATTTATCTATGTTGGTAGTAGGTACCATTACAGATAGCGCCCAAGATTAATTTTTAGTTAATTTGTTGTTACTGTATACATACAATTTACAAAGCTTCAACTTTCAGCACTTCACTCATTTACTACAATTTCAAACCACACCTCAAGGAATTAACTGGCATGTCGAAAAGGATTGGTATTGCAGATCACGTTGATCAAGAGAAATCAGTACCACCAAAGAAACAGAAAGTTCCTACATCGATTTTAGCATTGCCAGATGAAGTTCTCATTCCAATCACATCATTATTAGACCAAAATGACACTCTTTCACTTCTTTATTCCAACAAAAGATTCAGCAAACCTTGCAAAATACGGCTCTATAAACGTATACTCATTTGTGAAAAGTACAATGATCCCTTTTATGTCAAATTAACAAAAATTAAGAAAATCACTCTATTATCATCTTGGAATAAAATTCTATCATTTTTCAGTTACATTTACATTTCGATTAAAAACAATGAAGATTTAGAGATACTTTATTATATCGAAGAAATATCTTCTTATAACTTTTTAGATAGAGGAAGATTAGATAACTCCCAACTAAATATAAACACTGAAGATTTTAGAAAAATATTATTATTTAGACAATATTGGGAATTCGTTTTAAATAAACTTGTTAATTTAAGATCATTTATTTTCCCTAAACTATCCATTGAAAAATTATTCACTATTGATTATGAAATTAAACAAAATTTAAGAGAAATCTCAATCAACATTGATCAAGATGATGAAATTTGTGGACCTCTATCAACTTACAAAAACTTGAATAAAAATAAAAATTATCAAGATATTTTCAATTTCCCAAATTTAAATTCATTAGCATTAAATTTAGATTCGAATTTAAACTTGAATACTGAATCTGGTGATAATTCTTATTTAGACGCTTTAGAGATAATTTCTTCAATTTTGAAAAATTCAAACTCTAGTGAAAATTTATTAAAGCTGGAATTGAATGGAAATTTTGGTCAATTAGATTCAATACATTCAGTGGAATTGAAAACCCATGATAGAAACCAAAATATCAATTTAAAATCAGCTTTTCTAAAAGGTGTTCAAATTGGTAAAAATTTATCAAGTTTGGTTAATTATGGTTCTGAAAACTCTTTGCATCCCACTTCAACAACCACTTTAACATCAACATCAACTAATAACAATGTCAGTAATAATAATAATGATGATAATAATGATAATAATAATGGTAGTGGGCAAAATTTATATCTAAAAAAAGAAGAGTTGACTTTTTTTTTCAAAGAACAAACTAGAACTTCGTTATACAATCATCAATTTTTTGATATTAGAAGAGTTGGAAGTCTTAGAACTCATAGAATTAAAAGTTTAACCAAATATGGTTTAAATAGTTATTTGAAAAGTTATATTGATGATGTTCCATCTGATGCTGAACTTGAAGATGGTGAAGTATCGGAATCATCAGATGATGACGACGATCATTTATTAAATTCTGATTCTGAAGATGAAGATGAGGACGAGGATGAAAATTATGATGAAAGTATTTTGAGTAGAGATAGTTACGAAGTTGAAAAATTGTTGGAATCATTTTATTCCTATGATAGATATAATAAGCCTGAATTAACAATTTCGAAAGAACCAAACTTAAAGACAATTGCATCGAACTTGAAAACTGAACAAAAATTCCAAGAATATTTATTAAAGGGAATCAAATTCAATGAAACTACTGAAATACTGAATGAAAGAACTGACTTTTTCACAGATAATTTTAAAATCAATTTAATACTAAAGAAACTCTACTTAGAGAACTTACAGTTCAATAAGATCAAGAAATTAACACTAAGTAATATTGATTTTTATAAAACAAGATTGGATTCTCAATTGTTAGGGAAGTATTTCCAATCAATATTCCCAAATTTTGGATTGATAGAAGAACTATCATTAAGAAATATTATTTTCAATTCAACGTCAGCAATTGATTTAGAAAGTGTTAATAAAACAATTATTGATATTTTCTTGAAATCTTTCAGTTCACCTTTTAAATCGTTAAGAATTTTGAATTACCATACCTCTTTGACAAAAAGATTTGAATCTGGATCAAGAACTTTAGATGATTTGAATAAGATTATTTGTAATTCTCCAAATCTAGAAATCATCAATTATATTGCACCAAATGATGTAAATATCAATGATTTTTATGACACATTTATAACAAGTTATTTTTACAACATTTCATCTAAAAAAAAATTAATCAGAAAAATATCATTCATTAAACTGAAAGATATTTTCAAGATCATCAATAAAATTTTAAATATAAAAGTGTTCAAGAAGTTTCAAACTTTCAATAATCTCCATAAAATAGATAAAATTTATCAAACAAATTATAAAAAACTAATTAAATTAATGGACTTTGCCATTAAATTTGAAGATTATGATATGAAAATTGATGAATGTAACTCATTAAGGGATAAAAAAGAAATGACAATTTTTAAAGAAGAGTTCCATTATTTATTTGGATCAAATATTAAAAGATTTTTCGATAATTGTGAAAGTTTACAAGAATTTGTTTATTTTGGTTTTTCATTCAAACGTGAAGATTTTATTGATAGTTCATGAATCATGAGCCTCCCCCTTTTTTTTTCCTTTTCAATTCTTTTTCTTACTATAGATAACTTTCCCATTTGGCAAAACTTTTTTTTCACCTCTATTGATTTGTTTTGTTTTCTTTTTATTATCTAGGCTTGGAACAATTGGTTTACTATCATTATTTGGAATTTTTTTAACAACAACTCTTCCAATCAATTTATTAATTAGTTTCATGAATAATAAGTCATTATAATCTGGATCAATTAAATCATCTGTTGATAATTTATATAAATATTCCCCATTTTCATTAATTTCATAAACACCATCAATTCTTACAGAAAACCATTTATTTAATTCATCAACTTTGAATTTCTTCTCGATTAAAGGGTTTGGGTTTTGTTGATTTGCCATTTTGGTTAGTTCATCAATCATTGATTGAACTTTCCTTTTATTTGAATTGTTCTGAATTTTCAAAATTCCAAATCTAAAAATTTCCACAATTAAATACAAGAACACTATAACAAACAACATTCCAGGTTTGAATTTCTCAAACACAAATCTGTCTTCTTTATATTGAGGGAACCCATTCTTCAAATAATAGTCATAACGTTCTTTTAATTCTCCATTTTTCAAAATATTTCCAATGACTGTTAAATATTCGAATTGTAACGTTGCTTTTCTCTTATCCTTTTTGGATCTGGCTTTATCTGGATGCCATTTGGCAGCTAGTCTTTTGACTTGTTTGCTAACTGTTTTAAAATCGGCATTGTTTGGTATATCTAGGAAACTGTAGAAAGTTGTTGATTTCCCGAATTTCTGTTGTAGTTGATGGTTTGTTTTGAAAATTTCCTGGTCTGCTGGTGAGAAAGCAGCAATTGTCAGCGTGATCAGCGTGAAGATGAACGTCAACTGCAGCAATTTCATTGTTATCTCTTCTTCTAATCTCTTTTTTGTATGTATGTAATGAACTTTGAAGGAAAAACAACACGAATTCAATATCAAAAATAAAATTATTTTTTTTTTGTATGTAATACAGTATTTTCCCAGCTATTAATAGTTGAGGAAGAAAGAAAAGGGAGGAAAGAGATGCAGAAAATCAACTTACGTGGCTCAAGAACACTTTTCAAACTACAAAAATTCAGCAGTTTAATAGTTTGGTTATTACAACTATCATTACTTCTTAGATCAATAGTCTTGGTGCAATTAGTTGGAATTCAATATTATTTCACTGGAGTTTATGAATTTCTAAGGAATATCACCGTTGGTGTATTTACGCTAGATCTTGTACAAAGTTTGGCGAAACTGAGCAATGTGACGCCCATTGGTGTTGTGTCAGAGGATTGGATTAGAGTTTACATAGTGGTATTGATCAATAGAAATCAAGAGATTTGTAAACATTTATCATTTTTAATTTTAGTATTAACCTGGAGTATCAAAGGGGTTGTTGATCGTGGCTATTTTTATTTCAAATTCAGACAATTAGGAGATGTACCAATTTGGTTCAAAACCTTTAAAATAAGAATCAACTTGATTTGTGAATCTGTTGATTTCATTAACTTGTTTGTTGTGTTGTTGTTAGGGTTACAATTTGAACAGAAGGAGAGTTGGAAGAAGTGCTTACAGATCATTATTGTTGCTTATATTCCATTAAGATTCATGTTATTAAAAGGGAAATTATTAAAAAGTTTAGATGTTTAATTTGTTAATAAAATCCATTGCATATTTTTCACGTTGTTCAATTGTATCTAGTTTCGATACTTGATCTTTAGCTAGGTTTATTTGCTTTAGCAGTGTATCTAAATCCGCCAAATCTTCTTCTTCTTCTTCTTCTTCATTATCATCATTATCATCATTAGAAACATCCCATTCATAACTTTCAATAACTTCTTTCAATCTACCAACACCTAATTTATCATTAAACTCATTCACACCTGTTTCTTCAAACCGTATGATTTCCACACTCATATCCAAGTCATCATCATTGAAAGGAAATTTGTCATTCATTAAAACAACAACTATGAAACAATTATCATTACAAGATTCTTTAATTTTCAATAGTAGATCCACTTGTTGTTCGATTTCTGATTCAATTGTTGTATTAATCACTAAGATAATCCCATCAATAGATGCTCGCATTTCTAAAGCATCATCATCATAAAACTCTTTGAGCCAACCGGGCAAATCAACCAGATCATCAATCCAAATATCAATGTTAGTTGAATAATATTT
This sequence comes from Starmera caribaea, assembly GCA_030565045.1. NCBI lineage: Eukaryota > Fungi > Ascomycota > Saccharomycetes > Phaffomycetales > Phaffomycetaceae > Starmera > Starmera caribaea. The sequence goes on from JAJMAV010000012.1 coordinate 44,395, forward strand.
TGTGTTTATTTCTAAAGGTATTATTAACCCTGAATGTGGCCTTTCATGTTCCAATTCTCTTCCTGTTATACTACTTGTGACTTGTAGCTTACCTGAATTTGGAGCTCCAATAACAAGAAGCTTATTCAATGGCATTTTCCAACTTTTTTGATATTTATATTGTAACAGCTGTTTCAATGGGAATAATAAACTCAAATATAAATATTGAATGGGAAGATGAGTAGTGGCCTTACCGGTGTTTTCTATAGCATACAACTTATAACTCTACAGTTATGAGCAATGAACTTAGTCAACAAAACAGTAAAATGAAGTAGTATACACAGAATATACAGAGAAACAAGCTGGACTCTGAGCTTTTTATAAATATGTAAAAAGAAAAAACAGAATAGAATGAAAAGGAAATGAAATTAAGCACTTAAAGCATCATCAATTTTTTTCTCAGTGGCATGAACTGCATGGCCTTTATTTGAGTGTCCACTGGTGGATCCCACCAGTTCAATACTCATACGACCATTTTCGTCCACTTCATCTGCATCATAATAATCAGTTTTCATTTCAGTTGGTTCATCATCTTCCTCATGAGGTATGAACAAATTCAAGAAAATACCAGTGAACCCACCAATAGCATAACCAGTTTCACAGACTAGGACAATGGCATCTAAAAACCCACTGAGACCTTTATTGTTACCATGATACTTGAAAACGTTATCAAACCAAGTTGGCACTAAAGTTGAACCCAAACCAGTGACTAAAGTACCTGTTAAAACAAATCTATTTCTTCTAGTCATTGGAGTAGTTGCCACAATACAAATACCAGAGACAGCAACTGATGTGAAAAGGAAAGTTGTCATACCACCTAACACAGCTTTTGGAATTGACACCAAAGCAGCTGCAAATTTTGAGAAAATACCCATAACAATTAAGAAGAAGCAACAGAAATAACCAGCACTTCTATTGGCACATTTAGTGATTGAGATGACACCATTGTTTTGAGCAAATGTTGACATTGAGGTACAAGTGAACAAATTAGATAATAATCCATTGACCCCATCAGCTAAAACACCACCTTGGATTCTTGAATCATAAACTTCACCTTCAACTTCTAATCTTGATACATCACAAGTTGCAGTGATATCACCAATAGCTTCCATCATTAACACGATATAAGTTGCAAGCATTGGTAACACTGCTGGGCCATAAACTTTCAGTTTAAAAGTTTTCACCCATAAGAAAGTAGCAGCAGGAGCAGCATCAATACCAGATCTATCGAAATAACCACACGCAGCAGCAACGATACAACCAACTAATAAACCAACAATAACAGCACAAGATTTCATTATAGGAGCTCCCCATTTTTCACAGATTATAATAACAACGAAAACTAGAAAACCTAAACCAATGAATTCAGCAGAACCATATTCCAAAGGTTTTGGGGCAGTTGGACTTGGACAAATTCCACCAACACAACCAGAACCACCAATCCAATCTTCAAAACCGGAACTGATCAAAGAAATTCCAATAAGTAAAACAACAGGACCAGTGACTAAAGGAGGGAAGACTTTTTGTAAAATATTTGGAGGAATGAAAGATAACAAGATTTCTAATAAAGCACAAACGATACCAGTACCTAATATTTTACCATATCCATCAGGACAAGGCAAATAAGTACCATCAGGAGCCACTGGACATTCACCATTTTTATACATTAATGGGATGGCTTTAGTAACAATTGTGATAGTAGCAAATGATGTTCCAACAACAGAAACCAAACCGGTACCAATGTAATATTTGGTGCCAACTACATGGAATCTTGTTATTTGGATCAAAGATAGGATCCCAGATGAAATTAAAGAAGCAGAAACCAAATATTGGACAACATCAGTAGGTAAATTAGCAGTGGAGCCAATGATCAATGGAGGTGTCACGACACCAGCTAACATTGATAAAGCATGCTGGAAGCCTAGTAAGAAACCTAAAAACACTGGGAGGTCTGAGTTCAAGCCAAAAAAAGGTTGGACTTTCTTTTGTTGCTTGAGGAATGGGATCTTCGGGGTGAATAAGTACTTGTAATCGTACTCTCCTATAAGACCTTGCTTTGTTGTGATTTTAGTGAGGTATCGTTTGAATGTGGTTTTCAGAGGCATTGTGTCAACCATTTTAATGGTGGTGTGTGGTTGGTACTATTGTGTCAACTGGTGGTGATGGGTATTTAATTGCAGATGAATGAGATGAGCTGTGGAGGTGTTTATATATATAGAGAGAGAGCTAAGAGCACTGGTTCGGTTGTTTGTTACTTGTTATTATGTATCACTATTGCACTCTAGCTGTGCCTGTAAGTAACACTACTGTAGTACTATCAGTAAGGTTAACCGTTGATACGATCACAGCTTTGTTAGGCACTAATTAAAGGGAATTATGACTTATCAGTGATCAGCACTAATCGTGAGGAAGCGATAAGTACCAAGTATGTGCCACTGTGTGCCACTGTGTAGCTGTCTGTTACAGGTGTGTGCAGCACTAAGAGAAGTTAGAAAAGACCGGCCATGTCCTTTCATAATCAACCACTAATAGACTGGAATATCAGTGGTAGGCTGGGATAAGTACCTACTACCGAGCATTTCTGAGTATCAATGAGTGCTAATTCCGTTACAGGAAAAGATAATTTACGGTCACCATTACATCTAGTGACAACAGAGTCCAGCCTATACAGTGCAGTAGCAATCTCTTCGACATCTTTATAACTAACAACTATTGTGTATTGAATGAAATGGTTCATCACTAAAATTGATTAATATCTATGCAATCGATTAAAAAAGAAAGTGACAGCAACAAATTAGCTGTGTTTGTGCCTTTGTGTCTGCGACTCTGCCGGTCTCGCAGCTGCTCGGTGTTCATCACTGCTCAAATCTTGTCCTTTAAACTGGCTGAATGTCGGTTATTATTTACATATTTACATACCTACTACATAGTGTTAAGTTAACACTACAACCAAGCATTACATCCACTTCATAACTATTAATTTTTAACACATAGCTCTTCTCTCATCTCCGAATCAAATCTTTCCTTCCTCGCTAGATCAATTGACAAACAAACACTAAACCATCAAGTCATTAATCGGTATCTTTTCCCAACATGAACAGCAAATCACCATTTATCCTGATTCCTTGAGACTTATGTATTCAGTAGTTAGTAGTACGATGATATTCTTAGTACTTATAATTAACTACATATGTCATATCAATTCCGGGCAAAGAGGCCCAAAAGCATTTTGGGTGAGAAATGCTAGAGATACAAATATGAACATGAATAATATGAACATGAATAATATGAAGAGTATGTAGAATTTGAGTGGATATCATAAGATTATGATCCATTATCATCTCAATGATTATCTACATCTCTATCTTCTCTTTCTTCTCCAGATTCCAGAATACTAGAATTGTGTCAATTCATCTCACTACTGTAGTCTGTATGTAACGATTCGATCATCCTGAATCTAGTAAAATTGAATCTGTAAAAGACCGATGAACCCAAGCTTTTAAACTAAGACAAATGGATCAACATCCTCTTTAGAAACAACAACATCCAGCCCATCAGCTTCAAATTTCTTCGCCATCTCTTTCAAATATCCTCTTTCACTATTACTATGATTCACACAAATCACTTGAACACCTTGCTCTCTGTACATCAATGCTTCATGGTGACTCAACTCTCCTGTCACCAACAAATCAATTGGCTGCTTCAAACTACTAAAAACACTACTTCCTGACCCTGCGCAAACTGCAAAGCTTTTAATTGCTTTATCACGAACATCTTCAGTAGTAACCAATTGAGCATAACTGATCCCCATCATCTCTTTAGCTTTAATAACCAATTTATCTGCTGTATAACATGATTCACAATCGGCTTTCAAATTAACAATTCTTCCACATCCAACATCTCCATTTTCTTCATTAGGTTGAATCACCAATTTGTTGTCAATGTCTTTACTATCAACAATCCCACAGAGCCAGTCATTGACGCCTCCTTGCACCGCATCAACTGAAGTATGAGGTGAATAAACACTAATCCCATTCCCAATCAATCTCACCAATGATTCATGTTGACTGTTGCTTTCTGGCTTGATCTGTTTGATTCCTTTGAAAATAAATGGATGATACGCTACAATCAACGACACTTTCTCCTTAATCGCCTCCTCACAAACTCGACGTGTCAAATCAATTGCCAGCATTATTTTGAAATTCTGCTCATTTTGATGATTTAAGGAAGAATCCACCAATAAACCCACATTGTCCCACGCTCTTTCGGCGTATTTTTCTGGATAATGTTTCTGGATAACTTGAACTGCTCGCTTCAACATCTTCTTCAATTCTGTCGAATAAACGTAGTTGGAATTTAAATTATTCAGCTACATACATATGTAACAAGAAAATTTCAAAAAATTAAAAAACCAAAAATTCCAATATCAGAATTACATATACATAATTCAATTTCAGTAGGCAAAATGACCAGTATAACTGCAGAATCTTTGAAGAACATCATCACAGAGAGACTACAAGCAGTAGAGGTGTTTGTGGAAGACATGTCTGGTTAGTCATCTTTTGCTCCACATATCGCAAATTTTGACCAATTACATATTATTAGTACATAACTAACATTTCATAGGTGGATGTGGTGCTGCTTTCACTGTTGTGATAGTAAGTGAAATCTTTGCTTCTAAAAACAAGTTGATGCGCTCAAGAATAGTCAATAATGCTCTAAAGGAAGAAATCGCTGCCATTCATGCGTTTACTCAAAAGACTTTCACTCCTGAAGAATTCCAAGTTCAAAGACATAAATTAGGTTTATAACAGCAACATCGCAGCTATATTTGGCACATTCCATTTCATTCCCATTCGCTGCAATTCAAGTCAAGTCAAGTCAATCAACTAATCAAGTTTAGTTCCATCACTTCTTTTTTTTTTCTTTGTTTCTATTGGTTTTTTCTATCATTGATACTCATTCAATCAAAGATGTATATCCAAACCGCCGACAATACAAATATGTACTATATGTTATAATTTCACCACAAATTCAAAAATCAAATGTACGTTTTAAAAGAATCTTAACATAAATCCAACTTAAACAATATCCAAATATAACAAGACTTATTAATAATGGTAATACTTGAAACCCGATCCAAGTGGCTAATACACCAATAATAAACGGTAACAATGCAGATCCAGTGCAACCAATACTCGACATTATCCCAACACCACTCGCATGTAATCTAACAGGTAATAACCTCATTAAAAACACTGAAGAAGTTGGGAAAATTGGTCCAATGAAAAATCCACTGGTAAACATGAATATTTTAGTTATTGAAACAATTTTGGAACTGTTTACAAACAAAGTTATAATGGAATAACTGAAATAACATGAAAATGCACCTATTGAATAAACTAGATTTGCTCTAAATTCATTTTTGAAAAATTTTGTTAAAAACCCAACAATAATTCTACCTAAAGTTAATCCAATCCAAAACCATGACACTATAATTGATGAAGTTAATTGATCCATTTTTTTAATTTTTTCAAGGTAACTTAAAGTCCATGATCCAATGGCAATTTCTGCTCCAAGATATAAAAACAAACTTATAGAAAAAATCATAATTCTTTTATCTTTAATTAACCTTAAAAAACTTGTCTCTTCTTCATCTCTCATTTCATCTTGTTCTTCTTCTTCTTCTTCCTGTTCATTACTTTTACTCTCCAATAAAACATAATTATATCTAACAGCATCATCATCCCAAAACAAACATGCACAACCAATGAAGACAACAACACTTATCCCACAAAGTATCCCATACCAATTTTTATAATGCCATTTATCCAACACTATACTAACACAAGGCGGACAAATCACTGACCCTACACCATAACTCCCATGTAATAATCCCATTATTTCATTATTATCAACTAATGAACAACTCCAAACGTTTAATGTACTATCAGTTAATCCAACAGCCATACCATTTAAAAATGGTAGTGATATAAAACACCATAAGGGAACAATTTGCGGTCCCAATGAATTGATTCCATAACTTATTATGAAAAACCCATGAATTATTGTTAGGATTCCAATTCTTCCAATTGATTTATGTAATTTATCGTTTAATAATGCACTTAATCCGTATCCAATAAATTGGAAAATAAATAACAATGATAAGACAGTTGTTGATGTTTCATAAGTTTCAGTTAGTGTCGGTAATAAAGTTCCTGAAGTTTGATCATTTAATCCCATTAATATGAATAATGCAAAAGATGTTAATAATTGTAGCTTCAATTTAAATGAGTGTCTCCAATTCAAATCATTTTTCACTCCAGTGGTGTCTGTAGTAGTGGTTGTAGACGTTGATGTGTCTGCTAGTTCGATGTCCGGCATCTCTCCTGAGTGTATTAAAAGATTGTGATATTGAATTAGTTATCTTAATTTTAGATAAAATTTCCCAGATTTGGATAATGTATTTTTTTTTTTTATCTTTTATATAAAGATGTACAGTGATAGAATATATAGATAATTAGGATGTATCGAAATATTTTATTGAATATGAATAAATAGCCATGAATATATAAATAGAAACACAAATTGAAATAAACCAAAAAAACAGAAGAAGAAGAAAAGAAGTGAGAACTAAAGTCATAAATCATTATAATAAAAAAAAACAAAAAATTGGAAATGAAGATGAAATCAAAATCTAATTGTATGGAGGAGGAGCATCATTCCACAGTTGATAATTAGCACCAATACCAACATTCAATAAGTTGCTTTGAGATTTGCGTGGAGATGAAGATCTTAATAATAATGGTTGAGTCATTGAAGAATAAAAATTCAATTTTGAAGGTGTAGAAATTGATGATGATGATGATGAATTTACAAGTAATGGGATTTCAGACATTGAAGATCTTGGTGATGCTAATGAATTGGTGTACAGTCTTAATGATGGTCTTTCTTTTAAAAGATTTTCTTTATTGAAATTGATTGGTTGTGGTTTTAATAAAGGAGAATTTGGTTGAGTTGATTGTTCAATTTTTTCTTTTTCTTTTCCTTTTTCTTCTTCTTTTTCTTCAGTTTGTTGCTCTATTTCTTTCTTATTAATAAATGCTGCTGGTTCTTCTTGTTTGAAATCTTGCTTTGTATCAATATTATCAATTTTAACAGATTTTTTTGATTTTTTTAATTTAATGGTTCTTCTTTTCAATGTTCCATGATTTTTTTCATTTAAATATAATTTTGATTGGATTTTAGAGATTTCTCTAATCTTATTATTTAATTTTTCTTTATTATTATGATCGTTATCAATGATTAAACTAATTGGAAGGTTCTTACTCTCCAATCTTAAATTATTATTACCATCATATTTGAACATATTTTGTCTATCAATTGCACCTGAAAATGATGGGACTGATAATCTAAGAGACTGTCTTGAAGTTGTTAAAGTTGATAATCTTAACATATTTGCAGGAGACAATTCTGGTTCAATCACGTTAAATTCAAATATTAAAACGGTTTCATTAGAATGTTGTTGTTGTTGTTGTTGGAAATTATTTGCCTTCGAATGCAAATTACTTAGAATATTGTTTGAAGTCCATTTTTGAGAGACTTTATGTAAAACACTTGGTAAAATATCTCTAAATAAATCTCTTATTTGATTTTCAATTTGTTTCTGTAAGAATTTTTCAATAACGGGAACATTATCAAAAGTTGAACTAACTTTGATATTTTCTAAAGGATCATTTTTGAAAACCAAAGTTAAGCCTTTAGTTTTACTGAAAACAACAATGATGATCCCACTTAGTTTTATATCAGATAATTTGACGTTTAAAGGTAATGAAAAAGGTTGAGAAGCTAATTTGAAATTTGGTAAGGCAAATTCACCACCTAATTCTTGAGTGTTTTTTTCATAAATATTTAATAGACTTGCTTGGATAGTTGTGGTCAGTGTTATATTTGCATCACCGTCATATTTCAACTTGAAGATCCCACGGAATCTATCACTAGCCAAATCCCCAATTTCCAATATCTCAAAACTTGGTGATTTTTTACCATATTTCAAATCCTTGATTTTAATTTCAGAAGACAAGATGTGAGGTCTTTTCCCCGAGTTCAACGCATCATAAAGCAATTCTTTGGACCACAGCTGAAAAGAGCCTTTCTCAAACGAGTCCCAGTTGATATCACAGGACATTTAATGTGACTTATAATCTTTTTCTGTGAAATGAATGCGGACACAAACTGATACTGTTTATTTTTGTTTCAATGGAAGTGGATAGACACAGTTTCCTTTTCCAATTCTGTTTCTATTGATTGAAGTGTTGAATTGTTTTGCAGTTGTTGGTTCAGCGAATTATACGTCAACTGAAATCTGAGCGACAAGTTTCAACTTTGTTTATCTTTTTTTTCAATTTGTTTTGCCTCTTAAAATTATTGTGTGATTTTTTTCTCGATTTTGGAAGATTTTTGAAGAAAGAAAAAAAAGAGCAGTTGCCTAAAACAGAAATTCAATAATTTTACAAACGCGGTTTTCTCAGACTTTTAATAATATTTCAGTTCAATTCACAGATCACTAGTTGTGAAGAAGAAGAAAAGAGTTGAAGAGGATTATAGTGGTTTTCAAATGGAGAAAATTGGATGAATATTGAGATTTATTGTAATTAACTTGATATGATTTGTGGCGAGTGTATAGCTAATATTTAATTATTATGATATTGTGGCAAGTGATAAAAGATAGTTAGTAGCACTGAATTATTTGCTTTAGCAATTCAGTTTTTTCAAGATTTTGACCGGCCCCAAGCGCCGATAGCTTGAGACATTTGATCATTTTTATCACGCTTTATAATAGTCACTAAAATATTTAACCAATTGGACAGGACAAAATATTAATATTATTATTTTTTTTTCTTAATTACCACCAAATATCAATGATTATTAATATTAGAGATAGCTGTACTCTCGAGTCTCTTATAATGTTAGTAGATTCAAGAGGTTTTAGCTTTCTTCCTTTAATGAATTGATTTAACTATTCTAAAATGTTTATAACTATCGATATATATATTTTTGATCATCGACATAATATTGACCATAAGATTCAATATCTATATGATTATAGATAATCAACAACCTCAGATCAGTTGAATATATAATTGATATAATTAACCGAAATATGGAAAATCGTGGACAATGCAACAACCAGCATACCCCTTCAATTCAAATAATAGCATGATCGACAATTAATCAATTATTTATTTTTAATAAACCGAATATTTTGTTATCAACAATAAACTTCAAAATTTGCGATATCTACTATCATGTCTGATGTGGGGATCGACTTTCTTAACGACACTCTTTACGGTTAAATGAGTGGTTTTGATTTTAATTCTTACTCAAATTCTGTTCTGTTCTATTCGATTATTAAGTCAATAATAATAAAACTTCATTCTTTTCTGATGATCCTTTACAAAATCACTTAACCGTGGATCATTTTGTATCGTTTTGAGCCTTCATCACATTCATCCACAAGAACAAATATCTTAATACTTCAGCTGAACTCCAGCTAAACTTCTTTGGTTCAAGAATTGATGTAACTTTGTTATAACTCAATTCGCACTAAAACATAATTGCATCAATTTTTCCATCATGTTGTATCAAACTTGTACTGTGTACACCTCATTAACTTATAGTTTTCAAGACTTTAAGTGACACTTTCAAGAAAGACTTGATTCAACAATTTCACAGTACGTATTCGAAAGACTTTTGTTTAACAAATAACTTACCCAACAAAAAAGCTGAGGCTTGAATCATTGATTAAATGGCCACTTAAATACGTCTGCGGTCTATGTTGATTCTTAACATGAAAATATCACAATTTTCAAGGGTTTATAAGAATCAACATTTGACAGATTATAATTCATCAAACAGAAAACTCCAGATTGATGCCTATGATCTTCATTATGATGCTTTAAACTTTTGATTGCTCAAGAATTGAGTTACTTAACTTCCAACCTTTGAAATTCATTATTCGATTGTAACCACACTATTTTTGAGAAACATTTAATCATATCAGTTCATTTTAAAGATTACTAAGTTTTATACAATTCATAAAAAGAATCAACTGTTTATCGGTGATTTGATCGTTATGGGTAAAGTTAATTTGTGAGATAATAAACCAACTTTTCTTTTGATGCTCAATGGAAAAGCTAATACCATGTATTAATATGCCGAACCTCATCAATATTATTGATGCTTGAAAGTAGTTAGTATAATGTACTTATATTATCTTCCAGTATAATAGCGACAAGCTACGCCTACAACTATGTAATTGTTAATTTGAAGAAAACATTTAATTCTTCAAAAATCAAGATCGATCTATGTAAAGCAGATCAAAAAAATACGAGACTTTGTGCCTCATCAGGTTGCCGACAAATGGCACCAGTCTCTATCTCCAGGGTCTTAGGCTTCAGCTTTAATCAGTGAATTTTGAATTTTGAATTTTGAATTTTGAAACATAATTGCGTTTTTGAAACACTTCTGCATTAGCCCTTTTGGGACATTTGGAACTGCAAGGACAAATTAACTGGTGCAAGAGGTGGAAACAGTTGTGTTTTACCTCAGTTTGTGGTTCCGCTGAGTTGCTGTGTTGAAACACGGATGCATCTGTCTATCTTGTAGCACATGATATATATATATATATATATATATGAACCATGTCCAGATCACTTGCAAGTTGTAGTTCAATCCCATCAATGGTTAAATGAAATGACTCTCTGGAGTCTGCCATCTGGACTATGGACATGAATTTATGTGTCCCCTGCCGTTCAGGGCTATCACAACACGCATCAATTCCAAAAACGGCAAGAACGAACCTGTTTCACTCCTGCTAAATTCGGCAGCTGGCTGCAACAAAACGCACACAAAGTGTCAAGTGACAATAAGTAACCACAACAACAATGCAGCTGTTTATTGGGCATTTACAAAATTTACAGCGTTACTCTCAGTTTTCTCAGTCTCTTTAGACAACTGACTTTGCAACACGAGAAAAGAAATGAGCTGGTGGATGCAGATCCAAGTGTCAAATTTACTGGCTCACTATTGTTCTGATATAAAACCATTTAATCCCCCGTATCGTTTGTAGAAAAAAAAATAAAAGATTAATCCAGATAGTTCACTTATTTTCCGTTAAAATCACGTCTGGCTCTCGTGCTTGCTACCTTTAAGGCTGATACTTATCCTTGGTAGAGTTGGAAAAATAATAGGTTTTTAAAAACCACTAATTTCTTCCATTTCCTTTCATCACAGTTCCAAATTCCATAGCATTTCCCCCAAATCATTCTTAAAGAAAGTTCATTTAATCAATTTATTCTGCTTCAACTTTCCTTTGCACGACTCAATACAACACACCAGGTATGATCATAAACAACAAATACATCCCAACAGTGGATATCATCGAAAGTCAGGTGCTCGATATGCCCGAAACAATGACTTTTAGTAACCCCATTCCAAATATTGCAGTTCAAGAAAACAATCTTAAGCTCAAGTTGGAACAGGTTGCTGAAAGTTTGAATGATGAATACAAGTATAATAATGCCCAGGATAATGATGGATATGGGAACAGATCACAATATCTTCAAAATCACTCTTTTCAAAACATTCAGCGTCCTCAAATTTATCAACAACAACAGCAACAAGTACTGCATCCGCCAGTTTACCAAAACACTCTTCAGGACCAGCACTTCAGCTACCATTTCCAACACCTTCAACAGCAACCGATATACTTTCAACAATCACCACAACATCAACGATCTCAAGGTCAAAATCCATATTATATCCCACAACAACAACAACCATTCTCACCAGAATTCAATGCAGATATAACTCCACAAGTAGTACCCAGCTTATCATCTTCAAGACGCCATACAACTGTTTCTTTACAGACATTATCTGCAAGCACGGATGGTTCAAATACAACACAAGATTATTTAAGTATGAATAGTGGAGGAATTTTGTCATCACCTGAAAGTGTTTTGGATGGAGATGTTGCAATCAATGATGAAATTGATCCAAATTTCACTACATCTGATCAATATTATACAACTAATTCTAATGAGAACTGGATCAAAGGAATGATTACAAATTTGGATGATTATAACCAGAATCATAATAAAAATGAGAATGAAAATGAAGATGAAAAGAATGATAATGATAATGATCAAACATTTTCTAATCATAACTCTTTAATCTATGAAAGTGACAATTCTCCAATAACTGAATATGTTCAATCAAGCTCAGCAGGTTTAAAACATGAATTCTCACCTCAACTTGATTTAATTCAAACAGATTTAAATTCTAAAGATTTGAATTCTCCATTGTTGGAAATGAAAAAGAAATCAACATCTAGTTCAACATGTACAGATAATAAAATGAAAGCCAATATTAAAGGTAAACTTAAAATTAAAACCAAAGATCACAAGAAAACTCTCAAAACTCCAACTTCAGGTAACAAAACGAGAAAATCTAATCCTCCAATTATGATCAAATATGAAACCATGGGGAAAAACTATACAGAACAACTAAAAGAAAATCCAGAATTATGGCAATTGGTTAATGAACGAAAGAAAAAAGGTATCTATAAATGTACTCATTGTTCAGAATTTTTCCCAACAATTTTTAAACTTGCAGAACATTTTGATGAAAATAAAGTTGCAAGATATTTCAAATGTCCATTTGAAGGATGTATTTGGAATGTCTTAGGATTACCAAGAAGAGCAGAAGTTCGTCGCCATTGTGCTGCTCAACATTCTAAAAAAATTGAATTTGAAAAATTTGGTGAGAATGAATTAAGTGCATTACCAACTACTAATGTTGAAAGTGTCTCATGTGATCATCCTGGCTGTAATCGAGTTTTCAAAAGGAAAGATTCTTTACAAAGACATAAGAAATTAGTTCATTTAAATCCTCAAAGTAGATTTAATAAAAGAGCTTTAAAGAAAAATTTGAATGATATCATTAGCAATGTTGATTTAATCAATGGTAATATATCACCCACTACTACTACTAATGATAATAATGATAACAAGGACATTAAAAAATCATCAAAAATTACAATAAATATGGACAATAATATGATAAATATCGATAATAAAAACTTGATGAACAATTATATAAACAAATAACTTATAATAATAAATATTTAACAAAACTAATAGAACTCAGATTGATTTGTAGTTTTTGAAGAAGTTGATGTATTTGGGTTTTTAACAAAACGTAAATAAGATTTAATGAATTTAATTTTACCAAATTTTCTTTCAGCTTCATCATTAGAAACCGAAGGATGCACAATAACATCATCGTTATCATATTGATTATCATTCATACCATTAATATTCTTAACATTCCAATTAATAGGAGTTGTTAATAAACAATCATTTTCATCATGTAATTTCAAAGAATCTAAAACTCTTAAAACTTCATTAGTATTTCTACCAGTGGAAGAAGGATATGAAATTATAGTTCTAATTTTTTTCTCAGAATCAATAATGAAAAGAGATCTAATAGTTAATTGAACACCATTATCATCAACATTTTTAATATCTTGGAAATCAATCATATCATAAATCAAAGCAATTTCTCTATTTGGATCAGAGACAATTGGGAATTCAATTTTTTTACCAGAGATTTCATTGATGTCATTTATCCAATTTAGATGAGATAAAGTGTTATTAACACTTAAACCAACCAGTTTAGTGTTTCTTTTATCAAATTCATTTTGAATTTTATTAAATTCACATAACTCAGTGGTACAAACTGGAGTGAAATCATCAGGATGAGAGAAAAAAACACACCAAGAGTTCCCAATATATGAATAGAAATCGAATGGACCAGTTGTTGAATCACTTTGGAAATTAGGTGCAGTTGAGCCAAGTCTTAGTGTGGACCCTTTTGGTTTTGGAAATGGGGTTGTAATCATAATTGCTCTGAGCTGGTAAATATTGTAACTTTACACTTGAATATCAACAGTTGTAAGTTTTTTTTTATTTTTCATTTTTCATATTTTTTTGACACATTTTTTTAATTATTTTTCCCATACTGATACTTTATATAACATAAGTCATAAAGCTGCATTTAATGTGAGACAAAATTATGAAGATGTCTACATCATGAATAAATAAAACGTGTTGTTCATTCCCTAAACATTAAACGAATTTATGTGGATTATCACCTTCCCCCTTTTTTTTTTCTCTCTTTTTTTATACAGATTTTTTTTTTGTTGGTTGATTGAATTAAATGATTTAAACAGTTTCTAAAATTTCATCTTTGAAACCAGAAACGACTTTTTTACCTTTTTCCTCAGAGACAGCTTCACCATGTAAAGATAATAAGTTACCTAAATCGAATTTTGGTTGTCTTAATAATTTGACTTTTCTGATATGAACATTTTGTAATGGGAAAATATTTTTGGTTGATTTTTCAATTTCACGACCAATAACTTCTGGGATTAATTTTGAAGTTAATTGAGCCAAAGTTGAGTTTTGAACTTCATTTGTAACGATTTCATTAATTTTTTTTCTGATGGCTCTAATATGAGAAGCTTGAGCATAAGTAGTTTTTTTAATTTGGTTAGCTTGTCTTTTAGTGAAAGCAATGGCGAAGATTCTAACAACGTAATCATCAGAGGTTTTAACGGTGACATTAGCTTCAATCAATGATTGCCATTTTCTAACTAAAGATCTTAATTTATCGGTGGTGAAATCCATACCATGGAAATTGGTTAATAAATTTTTACCTTGAACTTCGTCAACTCTTAATTTGATGTTTCTGAAAGCGTAGTCTTCTGAGCCTTGTAAGTCAGCTAAAGAGACTTCAACAACACGACCTTTTAAAGAGTCATTTGCGTTTTTCAAACCAGTTGATTTATTAACTAAAGTTTTACCAACAGCTCTGTTTTCAAAAGTTGATGGAGCTTTGATATCGTACCATTCTTTTCTTTGGAAAGGGTCGACGGTTCTTTTCTTAAGACCTTTTTTACCTTTAGACAATCTTTTGTTTTTACCAACAGCCATTTTTGTTGAATATTCAATTTGATGTGGTTCAATCAACACAATTTTTTCCAAAAAATTTCACTTTTTTTTTCACTTCTTTTTTGCATGGTGAAAAATTCAATTTTTGTTTTTTTTTTGTTGCTGTGCAAATCGGCCGGGTAAAACAAATTTTTGTGAAATTTTACAGGAAAAAAAACAAACAGCAAAAAAGTTGCGTCGTGGTTATGAGCCTTAAATTGTTGTTGACTTACCGAATTGGGAATTTCTGTTTCATATAAAAAGCAGTCACCACTAACTCCCCAAATGTCTGGGTGTTGTAATTTGAGCCCTAACCGACAAAACTAGGGTTGACACTAGAAAGCTTCTACAATTGCAAGTTATATAATTAACAACATTGTTTGTATTCATTCTAAATTAATAAACAAATAAATATACAAACCATGCTGCTGGTGCTTGTTTATTCAAAAAAACAATGCACCATATGCATGAATAATCCCCCAAAATATGAATAATAATAATAATAATAATTATAATAATAATAATAATAATAATAATAAATAACAAATTGTAAAAAAATGAAAATAATTGTAATCAAGACATCGAGTCGTTCATGGACCATTATGTGAATAAAATAATAATATGTAATAAAAATGATAATATATTGTTTTAATATAAAAAATCTCAAAAACAATAAAAGTTAGTTGATTAAACCCAGTTAAATCATTTTATGTTTGAATTTATAATCTTCAAATTTAGTTGTTCTCTGGACGTAATTTTCTAACTTCTTTACCAACTTTCCAGATTTCCATATCTCTAATGATTTGTAATTCAGCTTCTAATTTTTCTCTATAATCTGGTTGAGAGTTGTATTCTAAAGAACGTTTAGTCTCTGAACCATTTTTAACTGAGGTGTATAAATCATTGAAAACTGGTTTCAAAGCTTGTTTGAAGATTGGGTACCAGTCTAAAGCACCACGTCTAGCAGTAGTGGAACAAGCATCGTACATGTAGTCCATACCGTATTTACCAATCAATGGGTATAAAGATTGAGTGGCTTCTTCAACAGTTTCATTGAAAGCTTCTGATGGGGAATGACCATTTTCTCTTAAAACTTCATATTGAGCCAAGAACATACCGTGGATACCACCCATTAAACAACCTCTTTCACCGTATAAATCGGAGTTGACTTCTTTTTCAAAAGTGGTTTGGTAAACATAACCAGAACCAATGGCAACGGCTAAAGCTTGAGCTTTTTCATCAGCTTTACCGGAAACATCGTTCCAAACGGCATAAGAGGAGTTGATACCACGACCTTCTTTGAATAAAGATCTAACGGTTCTACCAGAACCTTTTGGAGCAACCAAGATAACATCAACATCAGCTGGGGTTTCAACATGAGTCAAATCTTTGAAAACTGGGGAGAAACCATGGGAGAAGTATAAAGTTTTTTCTTTGGTGATTAATGGTTTGATGGCACTCCAAGTTTCAGATTGAGCAGCATCTGATAATAAGTTCATGACATAAGTACCTTTATGGATGGCTTCTTCAACGGTGAATAAGTTTTCACCTGGGACCCAACCATCTTCAATAGCAGCTTTCCAAGAAGCACCATCTTTTCTAACACCAATGATGACATTTAAACCATTGTCTCTCAAGTTTAAACCTTGACCATAACCTTGAGAACCATAACCAATTAAGGCAAAAGTATCATTTTTGAAGTATTCCAATAATTTTTCCACTGGCCAGTCAGCTCTTTCGTAGACTTTTTCTTCAACACCACCGAAGTTGATGGTTTTAATACCTCTAGTTAAAGATGGAGGAACAGTAGAAGCAGAAGTTTGCAAAGTTGGTCTAACTGAAGAGGTTAAAGCAGATAAAGCTCTTTTGGAAGAGTAAGAGGCAACTTGACGTGCTAAACGGGAAGAGGCAGATCTGAAGGACATTTTTTGTATTTCTGTATGAGTTTAATTCTAACTGAACTGAAGTAGAACTGAATTGAAATAGAATTGAGGGAAGAACAACAGTGGTGAAGAAAGAAAAGAGAAGTGGTTTTATATGAAATTTGCGTTGTCGAGTCAGAAAAAAAAAAAAATTTTCACTGGACGAAAAAGGCGGGAAGGAAAAGCTGCGGTGTCGGGATTTCTGAGTTTAGTTAATTTTAAGCTGGTTCCAGTGGCGTGGGAGTGATGCAAATTACATAGTTCTGTAGAGGAGATGAAGAGGAGTACAGCTGTGTAGTTTATACTCTGATATCTTGTGAAATGAGCGAGAAAGCAAAGAAATCAAATGTATTTCACGTGACTCAGTCCTGCACCGGAGAAGCCATTACATAATACATATGTACTTATATGGAACGATGAGATGAGCATTAAAGAGCCTAGGAGGAGGTCAAGACTCAGTGGTCAGCCATGGAGAGCGATGCCAGAAGGATAAGAGTCAGTGGGAAATGAATATGATTCACCGTTGTTTCAGTTGTTCAGTTGTGTAGAATCGAGTCAGATTAATCAAGCTTATCACGTACAGTTGAACTACATAGTTCTAGTAATATGGTGGTTATAATGAGTATAATTAATTGAGTTGAGTTGAATTGATACTTCAGTTATGTAGAGCAACAGATCAATGAGCTATGTGAATCCACTGTTCTCTCTTAATTTCGTTTATCCAATGTCTACAATTCTATGATTATCCTGTTCAAGTGTTCATTGTTAAGTGTCTATAATGGAAATATTTAATATTGCGATTTTGGAAAATAAAAGAATTTAATTACAAGAAATATTCAACTTTATTATACCTCATCAAAAGACTAAAACGGCCTAAGAAGAAGAAGAAGAAGAACAATGGGAACCTGCTTAACTGTCATCAAAGTCATCGGAACAGCCTCTTTAGGTCTCTATGCAGGCAGCTCCTTAAACAATCTAAACTCTTTACAAATCCTTAAACAAGTTTTATTCACAACAAGTGATAATTTCAATGAAATCATTGGAGTCGTGAAATCATCCATTAAAAAGACAAGTTTGTGGCTCACTGGATTAGGAAGTTTATCCACAATTGCGTTCCAATTGGCTTATACCTCAGCTCCAAATAGATTCAAACATCCTTATTTGATTTATTCTTCATTAGTTTTCCCATTAAGTGTTTTCATATTTGGTGGAATAGTTGGTAAATCTTTTTATAATATTTTTTTAAAGAATTCAGATCTTGAGTTAACTGCCAACAAGTCAAAATCATCAATCATAAAATCAGATTTAGATGATTCTGAATATAAAGATTTAGGTGATTCAAATGAATCTGATGAAATTGAAAAAGAAGTTGAAACTCATTTACAAAAAGAACAAGTTTTAGGAATGTTGAAACATTTACAAATTGCTAATGCTGTTATTAGTGGGTTAAGTTGCATTGGTTTCATTATTGCCACTATTGGAATTTATGGAGATTATCAATTCTTAAAATTGTCATTCTAATATCCTCACTGCTATATATTCAATTCCATGGTTTATAAATTATAGTTGAGATGAGCTCGATTCATTCAATAAATTTGATAATCATGGAATCAAAACAAATCATTTAATACACGAAATTATGGATCATTTAACGACATGATATCTTTTTACACAGTTATCCACCTACATATTATATGTATCCAGCTTCACCTCCTATTTTTTTTTCTCAGCTCTTATTATATAACTGTCAATTGATCTAGATCAGAAGTAAAGTACAGTGTGTAATAATTGTCTTAGATCAATTATAACTATGATTTTTATCACTAGCTGTACATTTTGGTCATTTTCAGCTCCAAATTGTTCATTTTTTTTTTCCAGTAGTAAAACTCACCACAATGAGCACCACAACACTACCCACTGCCAAACCAGTCACAACCATTGGAAACCTCACAAATATTCTCCAATGATTCCATGAAATGTTGAAACTTGAAAGTTGAAACTTGATATCCACACCATTAAATCTATATAAAGCTTCCATGCGCCGACAGGCATCGAACAGCAGCACACGTCCTTCCCTCACCTTCCCGATTTGGTTATTTGCACCACTTTTGACAGCTTTTGGCACTGAGTTTCCTGCCAGAACTGCCAAAACAAGAAGCTCACGGCACTGCCAAAACTTCTTCTCTGCGTCATTTGCTGCAAGTTCTCAATTTCTCAGTGTTCTATCTTATCGCCCTACATTTGAAGAGTTATGTGTGTATTTACTATTACATACAGTATCAAAAATCCGAGAATCTTAGCAATTTCATTATTTATCTCTGAAATTTGAATCGAGTTACGATGACAATGAATGATGATTGAATCAGTAGAAATATAAGTCCACTAATTGCTCATTTGATTATAGAAAAAACAACTTCTTCCCACTTTCCATTTTTTTTGTTTCTGATACTCATCGCACCCAGATATATAACCATCGAACATTCAACACACCCTTTTAATTTCGTTTAACTGGACAACTGGCAAGAATAGAATTACATAGATACCTCAATATAACAAAATATCATGGCCACACTTTTACAAAACTTCAACGAGTTCACTGCCTATAACTCAGGCTCATTCCTATTGAATAACAGATACAAACTTCTTCATAACATCCAACAAGGTTCTTATGGAACCGTCTCTGCTGCGTTAGATACATTCACGAATTTGAAAGTGGCAATTAAAGTTATGAATAAATCAACTAAAAACGTTATATCAATTGCTAAACATGAAATCTCAATCTTAATCAAACTGGGAAACTCTCATCCAAATATTTGTGCCTTATTGAATCATTTTGAATCTAAAAATTACATCTATTTGATTTTTGAATATTGTCAACACGGTGATTTATATGATTACTTGAAACTACCAAATAATCATATCCATCCAAATCATAACATTGGTTCTTCGATAATCTTCAAACATCTGGTTGAAGAAATTGCTTCAGCTATAAATTATGCTCATTCAATTGGTATTTATCATAGAGACATTAAACCGGAAAATATCCTGATCGATTCAAATGGTAACGTCAAGTTAACCGATTGGGGACTTGCCACTACAAATAAATTTGTTTATGATCCATGTATTGGTACTGAAAAATATATGGCTCCAGAAACTTTTTTCAACAAGCCTAAGCCTAAAATTAACAAGAACACTCATCATCAACAAGAGGAACAAGATCTGGATCAAAATAATAATGAATTTCCAAGATTGTATTATGATGCAGAATTAGCCGACTATTGGTCATTAGGTATAACTTTATTATACACTTTATTTGCAACATGTCCTTTCAAATCAGCAACTTTAAAAGATCCAAATTACAACAATTATAAGAAATCAACTTCATTCATTAAAACTTTATTCCCAAATTTATCAGATCATTGTATGAATTCCATCATTTTACATTTATTGAATATAAACCCTTTAAACAGATCTTTAAATAATTGTTTAAATGAACTGTTATCTAATTATTCTTTGGATTTAATCAATCAAGATTCTTATACTTTGAGTGATCTTAATGATGAGATTTTCAATATGGATGAATCATTAACTAATAAACAACAACTTGAGCAAGTCGTTGTTAATAACAATAATGAATTCAATCATAACTTATTCATTAATCAAGAAATTCCAAGTGAAAGTTTGATTCCTGAATTAGATCTAAGTTTGAATTCTATTAAAAGTGAACAATTCAGTTTAGGAAGTTTCAAACAAAATGGATTCAGTTTTGATTACAAGACAATGAGATAGAATACAGCATTAATTATCACAATATTAACCCTAAGGGGGGTTTTTTCTTCTTATAATAGAGAAAAAAGGATAGCTGGACTATTCTTTTCTTTTTTTATACAAATATAATAAGCATTCATTAACAAAAAAAAAAAAAAAAAAAACACACACACACTTGTAGTTCTATATACATCATTAATTCGTTATTTACATATTATCCACTCCCACAATACAGCTCAAGTAGAATTCAACAATCCATCAATATTTTTAAAAGGAGATTCTAAAATCTCCAATTCTTCAATATTATGAACAACTATTTCATCACATTTATCATTTAATTCATATATGAATATAATATTAACGGTTTTACCCAACACACCATCACATTTCAATTTATAAATCAATTTTATTCTATTATTATTTATAACTCTTAAATCTTGTTCTTTATTATCCTTGACAATTAAATTAATGATTTCAAATTTCAAATTAGAATCAGAATCAGAATTAGAGTTCGATGATAAAGTGGATGGTGGTGGTGATGGTGATAAACTTTTAATTAAAAATTGAAATGTTTTCAATATCGTTAAATAAGGTAGTTTACCTTCAATTGTTGGTAAATTTGGATGTAAAATTGGTAATATACGTAATTTGATATCTTGATTGATTATTGAAGTTGGAGGTAACGTTGTAAAGAAATTTGGCAAATAATTGTTTAGTTGTTCAATTAACTGGCCCAAATTTGGGTTAGGAGTGTGTTTGTTATCATTATTAGCATTGATATTGTTATTGATATGAATATTTTGTGAATTTATTAGTGTATTTGTTGGGATTTGAGTGGATAAAAAAGATGGTTTCGCATAATGTCGAAGTTGAAATTTAGTTGAATGATGAACCAGTCGAAACATTCTCTTAGTTCTCTCTTCTGTTGTTGATAATTGATCAATTAATTTTGTATAGAAATTAGTTTTGTATGGAAATTTTGGAAATTTTTCTACAATTTCCCTTTATATATTAGCAAAAATTAAATTGGACCATAATTAATTATAATCTCAAGATCAATTTCTACAAATTATTTATTACATAACTAAAAAAGTATCAAACTTTCATTCATTTTAATCATTTAAACCTCTAATTTCTCTTTATCCATGTAGCTCCTATTGCTTCAATTTTTCAGTTAATTCAGGAACAATCTCAAATAAGTCTCCAACTAATCCGATATCTGCAACATTGAAGATTGGTGCTTCTTCATCTTTATTGATTGCCACAATAGTTTTAGAGTCCTTCATTCCTGCTAAATGCTGGATAGCTCCACTAATACCAACAGCAACATATAAATCTGGGGCAACAACTTTCCCGGTTTGGCCAACTTGTGCAGCATTATCAACAAATCCAGAATCAACTGCTGCTCTGGTGGCACCAACACCTGCTCCAATAGCATCTGCCAATGGATAAATCAATTGATCGAAATTCTCTTTATTCTTCAATCCACGACCTCCAGAAACAACTTTTTTAGCACTAGCTAATTCAGGTCTTGAAGAACTAACAACATTCTCACCAACCCATTCAACTGTAGAGGCAACAGTTGCATCACTGACTTCCTCCACTGGGTACCCAATCTCGGCACTACCAGCAACTTCAGGACTGAAAGCTGAAGGTCTAGCTGTGATTAAAATTGTCTCATCACTAGATTCCACAGTGACTAATGCATTCCCAGCATAGATAGGACGAGTAAAAGTTTTACCATCAACAACAGCAATGATATCTGACACTGGTTGCACGTCAAGCAAAGCACCGACACGAGGAATAATGTTCTTACCAACAGAATTAGCTGGGGCAATTAAATGGGTGAATTTTTTATCTTCGATCAATGATTGTAATAATGGAGCAACAACTTCTGGTAAATGGCTGTTGTATTTGGCATCTGGAGCAATAAGAATGTTGTTCAAACCAGGTATTTTCTGTAATTCAGCAGCAACAGTGGAAGCATTCGAACCAGTGACCAATGTGGTGATTGGGAACTTCAACTGTTTAGCAGCTGCAAGAGCAGATAACGCTGCTGGAGACGCGGAATCCAAGTATGCTAAAGTGGATTGCAGTCTGGAAGAGACTCTAGCAGCAGCTCTGCTGGCCATGGAACGTCTTAAGGCAAACATCTAGTGTAGTGCGAGTGGTTTATCTGGTGGGTTTTAGAGGTGCAAGTTGACTCTTCTTTATTGGAAATTTTTCAGTGATTTTTTTTCACCAAATTTCACATTTATCACCTTTGGATGTAAAGATCCGACTACAATATAAATATAAAACTACAATTTGAATAGAAGATGAAAAGATAGAATCAATTGAAAGACACACAGGTCATTCACGACCGCAGTTTTCTTCTGTTCAAAAGCTCTCCGTCCATTTTCAAATCGAACTGCTGTTCGTGAAATTGTGTTTCTTTATGCTCATTATGCTCATTTTTATCAGTTGTAGTAGCAGTAGTAGTAGTAGTGCCCACGTATGGTGTTTTAGGAAAGTTCCCACTGGTTCTATATATCAAACAAGGCTGTTGCTCTTCTTCTTCTTCTTCACTTTCACTTTCTGTTTCCTCTTCGTCCTCATCATCTTCTGTTTCCTCTTCTTCTTCGAAATAATCACTAGCCATCTTCTTCATCGGCATCGGAGTGTTTCTTTGAATAGAAATACCTCTATCCAAATTCTTCAAAGCTCTAGCCCTAGCACTCTTCTTCCTTGGCAACACATCTTGGAACATCAATTTCCCTGCTTTATAAACTGGTGAATCAATGGCAGGAATCGTTGGTTTTGAATTTTCCAAGATCCATGGATGTTTTAGAACTTCATCACAGGTGTATCTTTTAACAGGATCCACCGTTAACAAATGACTAACTAAATCTTTAGCCTCTTTAGAGATTTCATCCCACCAAGGTGATAAAAATTTATAATCACCTTTACTAATTTTTTTACTTAGGACATGACCATCTGAATCAAAAAATGGTGGGAATCCGCTCAGCAATGTATACAAAACACAACCAATTGCCCACATATCAACACTTTTACTATAACTTTCATCTTTTAAAATTTCTGGTGCAGTATATGAAGCAGTTCCACATGGAGTTTTAGTATTTGAATCCCATAAAATTTTAGATAATCCAAAATCAGCAATTTTAACTACTCCGATGCCTCCACCTCCAATGTTCTTAATAAATTCACCTTCATCTAATTTTTTATCATCATCGGATAATCTTTTCTTTATTTTAGAAGGATCATTTGGTCTAATTTCAATTTTTTCAAATAATAAGTTTTCTGGTTTTAAATCTCTATGAACAACACCAACTTCTTCATGTAAGTATTGAACACCTTCAACAACTTGAATAATAATATGTCTTGCTAAATCCTCACTGAAATAGGTGTATTTAATAATCTGATTGAAAATTTCACCTCCATTAACATATTCCATGATTAAAAATGAATGATCTTTACCTTCAATATAATCATATAATTTAATTATATTTGGATGTTGCAATCTTCTCATTATAGAGACTTCTTTCAAGACCATTCTCTTTTGTTCATCAGTCATTCCCTTTTTATTAATAACTTTGATTCCAACAGTTCCTTGTAAATCATGATCATAAGCTTTGAAAACTTTTGAAAAAGCTCCTTCACCGATCTTCTCATCTATTTCATAGCGAATTGGTAGATCGGCAAACTGATAAACCTCTGTTTCTTCCTCAATGGGATCATTATTATTATTATTATTATTATTATTATTATTATTACCATTATTAATATTAATATTATTCTTATTGGTAAATTCGGATTTCTTTGTTGTTTTATCTTCCTCTAATATAGCAGTAGTACTACTCCTAACATGACGCTTGGTAGTAGCATTCACACCCGAAGTGTGGGTTTTGGTAAGATTCGACTCTTGTTTGGTAGGTTTCCTACTAACAAAACTTTTGAGTGTCTTTTCAAATCATATTATAAGTCAGTGTGATTGAAAGGGAGAATAAACTAGAGTTGAGCCATGTACTCACATCAAATACGGTCATTTGTGGTGTCTAAGTGGATTTCTCTGTGTTGTATGGATAGCAGTGCTTAAGGAGCGTGGGTTTCGAGTGTTTTCATGAAATTGTGTGTTTATAATTCTCAAAATAGTTCACTTCTCATTCAGATTTATTTTTAGGAGAGTTTGAATTGTTTTTTCGAATTATCGAGATGAAAAAGTGTTTTATTTGGCACAGATTTATGAAACAGAGTGGTTAGAGCAGTTGTAGATGTATAGAAGTAACATGCTACTGAAAAAACAAGCATTTTAAAAGACCTAAAACCCACGATTCAAGGTTTGATAGTGGTTTCAAAAATGTCTTGAAATCAATTACTCTTCTTCTAAATCATACACTTCCACCACTCCATTGCTGCTCCCACAGCACAGTACATCTCCATGGACATCCAATGAGCTCATTAGTTGATTTCCAATGCGTATCCCCATCTCGTCAGAGCTTAAACCAACTAAATTATTTCTTTCATTCGAATCTTTATTATTACCTCCAATCCAAATCCCACCATCTTCTACACCACTGATGAACCATCCGTTCCAATAGCAGCAGTCCATCTTATACTGTAGATCATTAACAGGTTTATTGATTCTTCTTTGAATTTCTCCATTCAAATAATTAATTTCTAAGATACCTAAACCTAGGACATTAACACCAATGATCCCATCATCATCACCACCACCATCTTCATTCTTCACATTGCAGATCCTTGTCACTGCATCCCCTGCTTCATCAATATTCAATAGTTTTTTCCTCAAATCATAATTATATAAATTACCATCATTACAACCACTAGTAATTATCCGATTAGTAGAATCATAATTTATCACATTTAATGAATCCTTTGCATCATTATAGAATTGCACTGGTTTATACATATTGGACTGCCTTAGATCAAACAAGCTGATGTGTCTATTATCATCACAACTACCAATTAAATCAGAATTCAGCCAAACTATATCAGTTATATTGAAAATTGAATTATCTAAATGATATCTTCGTATTGGTGTTGTTCTTGTTAGATCATGGATGATGATTTGATTAGAGCAGGATAATAGATGTGTTGCATTGGCGGTGGAAATTGAATTGATTGGTTTATTGTGACCAGAGTAGTTTATACTAATGCCACTACCATCATCATTATTATTCAAGATTTGTAGATTGGTTGATTGGGAGTGGAAAATGTGTTTTCCTGAAGGTGAGAACTTGATGGAAGTGATAGGGTCTTTTGTGGGCAGTTGTGTGGTGGTTCTTAGAGTTATATGCATTCTTCACCGTCAGTTCTTCTTCAGTTCTTCTGGGTGTTAATAAGTAGTGAAATAAATTTATTTCTGTCATAGCTTTCCGTGTACTAGAAAAATATTTAATTCTACAATTCAATTCATCTATTTTATGTATTAATTTATTGATTGAATAAATGACTTAATTGAATATTAATATGACTTTATGACTATGTGTATGACTTTCTTTTTTTTGAATTAATTCTTTTTTATGGTATAACAATTGAGCTAATTATTGAATTAACTTGAATATTGAATGCAAGATATCTAAAAATTTATAGCACTATTTCTATTATTAACAAAAGTATCATCGATTTCATCATCTGAGCCACCATCATTGGCTCCACCATTTCGTACAGTTAAAACTCTATTTTGTGGATTATCCTCATTGATAACAGTATCATCGAAAAACTTATCATCAATTGGTTCATCAATTTGGTTTTTTTTATTTTTAACTAATTCACCTTCTGAATTAATGAAAGATTTATCTCTATTTCTATACCGTTGATACCAATAGGCAAATATGCAAATTGCTGAAACTATTGGTAAACCAAGTCCTATACCAACACCAAGTCCAATATTACGATTTTTATTTGAATTTTTTTGTGATGTTGTGGTACCATTGCTATTAGTAGTGGTGTTTGTTGAATTCATTGGAACCGATGAGTTTGTTAATGGTGTAAAGGAAGGTTGAATTGTAATAGTTGTTGTTCTAGCCAGAATGATTGTAGTACCATTATCAACTGTTGTGGATGCAGACGTTGTATCTGATGGTATAGATGTGAAAGATGATGATGGTGATGGTAATGAGGATGAGGATAAAGAAGAGGAGGTTAATATAGTGGATGAAGAAGAAGAAGAGGAAGATGTTGTTGATGTTGTTGTTTGTTGAGTGGTTGATGAGGGTAAAAAGGAACTAGTTGTGATTACTTCAGAAGAAGATGAGGTGGTTGTAGATGAAGAGGATGAGGAGGAGGAAAGTGGCAATGAAAATGAAAAGGATGATGAAAAGGATGATGATGATGATGATGATGATAAGGAGGAGCTTGAAGACTCAACAACAGAGCTCGAGGAGAATGAACTGAAGTCTGAGACACTAGTGACACTTGATGAGAATATTATTGAGTCAGTGGAAGAAGTTGAATCGGTGGAAGATGAGGAAGTTGTGTTGACAGACTGAGTGATGTCTATGGTATTAGATGAATCAGCAGTGTCTAAGGCACTTGCTGTAGTTGTTTCTGGTACCGCAGTTAGGGCGGACAAGTCTGAAGACTGATCTGGGTCTATTATTAGACTAGAATTATTGTTGATGTTGAGGGATGAAGAAGATGAAGCATCAGCGTCCGCAGCAGCAGGGTCTTCCTCAGCTCTCTTCTCTACTTCATAGTAAGCCTGGTCATACACTGTTTCAACGAGCTCAGTGTCTTGTCCCAGTGGGTCTGGCAGCGTGATGGATCTTGGGAAAGTGCTCCTGCTGTTTCTCGAAGAAGACTGGTGGTGGTGGTGGTGGTGGTGGTGGTGGTGAGTTGTGGTGAGAGCCGCGAGTGAGTACAACACAAGCAGAGCCAGCAAGGTGAGACAGAGTGGGCGCGAGGGCATTTCCACTGGAGCAGTTCGTTGGTGGTTCTTTTGTGAGTGGTTTATTCGACTGTTCAATTCAGAGGTAAACATAGAAATTTATTTCAGATCAGGAAGTTTTTTGGTGTTATGTATGTATGTAAGATGAAATAATTCATTTATTAGCAGTGGAAGAAGAGTAGTGAAGAGAAGAGTAGTAGTAAAATAGATAGACGATGTACAAATGATGTATAAATAACAAACTAAACACTCAAACTGACATTCTCAGTGTTGACGTACTGCTTGAATGGCTCTAAAGCTTTTGCAACATCTTGTGCAATAAACTTCTCAACTTGTTGCGGAGCTCTACCAACAAAAGTAGATGGATCCAACAATTTATCCAACTCATCGTAGATAGGACTGAAAAAAGGTGTGTTTTTAACTCTTTCAATCAAGTCGTTATCACCACCTTCTTGTTTAACAACCGCAGCAGCTTCATGACTCAACACTCTGATTTCTTCATGGACCTCTTGTCTTGAAGCACCTTTCTCAACCATTGCCATGATAATGTTTTCAGTGGCCATGAATGGTAATTCACCTCTGATTCTTCTTTCAATGACTTTTGGATAAACAACTAAACCTGATGTGATATTTAATAAAGTAGATAATAAGATATCTGCTGTTAAGAACGCTGAAGGTAATGAGATTCTTCTAATGGCAGAATCATCCAAAGTTCTTTCGAACCATTGAACAGACGCAGTTTGAACAGTGTCGTTATATAATGAACCCAAATGTCTAGCTAACGAGCAAACTCTTTCACAACGCATTGGGTTTCTTTTATAAGCCATAGCACTTGAACCAATTTGGGATTTTTCAAAAGGTTCTTCAACTTCTTTCAAGTTGGCTAATAATCTAATATCAGTGGCAAATTTATGAGCGGTTGCTGCAAATGATGATAATGGCGATAAAACATCAATATCAATTTTTCTTGAATAAGTTTGTCCAGTAACAGGATAAACTGTTTCAAACCCGAGTAATTCAGTGACTCTTTTATCTAAGGCTTCAACTTTATCATGATCTCCATGGAATAAAGCTAAGAAGGATGCTTGAGTACCAGTGGTACCTTTAACACCTCTTAACCCAATATCGTTTCTTGCTCTAACAAAATTTCTTAAATCCCACAACAATTCTTGGATCCATAAAGTTGCTCTTTTACCAACAGTGGTTAATTGCGCTGGTTGGAAATGAGTCCAACCTAAAACTGGCAAATCTTTATATTCAATGGCAAATTTAGATAATCTATCAATAACGTTAACTAATTTTGGGATGATAATGTCGTAAGCATCTCTGAGGAAAATCAAGTCAGCATTATCAGTGACAAAACATGAAGTGGCACCCAAATGAATGATACCAGCAGCTGAAGGACAAGTATCACCAAAAGTATGAACATGGGCCATAACATCATGTCTAACTTTAGCTTCTTCTTTACTAGCAGCTGCGATTTCTTCGTCAGTGATGTTCAAATGAGCCTCCATTTCAGCAATGGCTTCTTGGGTGATGACATCCAAACCAAGCTCTTTTTCAGCAATGGCTAAATTCAACCAAAGTTTTCTCCAGGTGGTGAATCTGTTTCTTAAAGAGAAAACATGGGACATTTCTTCTGAAGCGTAACGAGAAGATAATGGAGTTGCGTATTTATCGTTGGACATTGTGTGTTCTTGTGTTCTTGTAGTTTAGTTGTCTTAGTAGAGCATTAACACTGCTGATAACTGTGATTAAAAAGAGAGAAATTTCAGTTCTTTATATCAATTTTCAATAAATTGGTTAATCAACGTGAAAAGTGGAAAAAACGAGTTGACTCGTTATTTTAGCGATTTTGAAACTGTTTTTTTAGATAGAAATTGTTAAGCAACATGTATAGTTGAGTGGATGATAGTGATCCAGATGCATCATTTAGTGTACTGGGTTTTTTATAGATTCATTGAAGTACTAGTGACAGAGATAGAATTATTATCTTGATAACTAAGCACGGTGTCAATGTATTATTTACATCATTCGAATCCCCTAAACACCTAGATCACAGTCTCACAAACAATACAGCTGCTTTCAATACAAATTTAACTCAATAATTCACAGTTTATTTTATTTTCCAAATCTTAATTCTTCAAATTATACTTCCCCTAAAAAAAATTCAAAATTAATAAACAACTCTCTTTCTCACCATTTCAACTTATAAACCAATTCCAAAGCTAGTCGAGTCGATTCTCCTGCGTTCCACACTTCTGCAAATCACCAGATCAAGGGGAAAACAAAACAATGCCAGCTATTTTCAAATTCAACAATTTACCAATTTATGACCACGTCTTTTCAGCAGACCGTTCTATTTTAGCCATCACCAATGAAACAAATGTCTTAATCTACAACGTCACTAATCAATCCTCACCAAAACTCATTGCCAATTTAAAAGATCACGATAAAACTGTCACTGCAGTGGACATTTCAATCCATGGAAGAATCGTCACTTGTTCAGAAGATAGAAACGCTATTGTTTGGGAACCTTTATCTGATGGTTCATATAAACCAACTTTAGTGTTACTTAGAATCAATAGGGCAGCAACATGTGTTAAATGGTCACCAAATGGGTTCAAATTCGCAGTTGGATCAGGGGCAAGAGTCATTGCAGTTTGTTATTTCGAACAAGAGAATGATTGGTGGATCTCGAAACATATTAAAAAACCAATTAGATCCACAATTTTATCAATTGAATGGCATTCCAATAACGTGTTGTTAAGCTGTGGCTCAACAGACGGCCACGCAAGAGTCTTCTCTGGTTATATCAAGGGAATCGATGTTAAACCTGAACCAAGTTTATGGGGTGAAAAATTACCATTTCAAACTTTAGTTGGTGATTTCAAAAGTGAATTTGGTGGATGGGTTCATGACGTGTCATTTAGTGCAGATGGTGATGTCTTGGGTTTTACAAGTAATGATGGTACAATTACAGTTGTTTATCCAGGTGGAGAAGACCAACCTCCAAGAGCCATTTATTCAATTCCAACTAATTATTTACCATTTAAATCTTTAATTTTCAAAAATAATAATGAAATCATTGCTGGTGGTAATAATTGTCACCCAGTTGTTTTCAAAGGTGATGAACAATCCGGTTGGGTTGAAAATTATTCAATTGATGATCCAAAATCAGGTCCAGGTTCAATTAAAAAACAACCAGTGTTAAATGAAGATGGGGAGGAAATTGAATCAACAACTAATGCACTAAACATGTTCAAACAATTGGATTTGAAAGGTGCTGTTCAAAAAGATTCATCCGTTTTGAAAACTATTCATCAAAATACAATCACAAGTTTAAGAATTTATGAAATTGATCATAATAATAATGTGACTAAATTCTCAACTTCTGGTATTGATGGAAGAGTTGTTATTTTTGAAACTAAATAGGACATAGATATGCAGTTTAATTATTATGATTAAGAAATAAAACTATCATTTGTATCAATATTATCATTAATATTGTTATTTGGTAATTCTGAATCCTGCAGTTGTTGTTGTTGTTGTTGTTGTTGTTGTTGTTGTTGTTGTTGTTGTTGTTGTTGTTGTTGTTGTTGTTGTTGTTGCTCGGCACCTTCTTGTTGTAGAAACAGCGAATAAACGGCACCTTTGAATAAAGTGAAAACCAACGCAATCTTAGATTCAAGGTCTCTCAAATTCTCTAGCAACTGAGGAGTTGGTTGATCAACTAATTCTGTTATCAACTGATTCAAAACTTGTAAATTCTTAGCCAAAGTTTGATATTCTGTTAATAGCTGGGACTCCAGTGCTGTGAGCTGTGTGGATTTCGTGTAGTCGATGGTCAGGGCTTCATTCATCTTCCAGTACTCTCAGTTCTTTGCTTCTAAAGTTGGTTAAAAATCGCAAGTTTTCTCTGTTTACGAAAAAAAACAACAACAACAACAAAAAGTTTCTCCCATTTTTAATTAAAATTGCTGAATTTATATTCAATTCTGAAATTTCATTTTTAAAACCTCCAATTCCTGTCCAAATTGACTTTCTTCAAACAATGTCAACCGCCACAGAACTACCACCACAAACTTCTACAAAACGCACCAAAAGGATCCTTAGAAAAAAAACCAAACCTCCAAAACCAATTAAAAAATGGATTTGGTTAGCTGGACATTCATTAACTTGTGTTTCTGGTTCAATTTATTTTATATTATATTTCCTGAAATTCATTTGGTCATTGTATTGGCTACCTAGAATCAGTTATAGATTAACTTTCATCGGTGTGTTAATGTCATATGCTATTTCAACTTTAACAACATTTGGTAAAATCCCAAATTATTACACTTTATTATCAATAGAGAATAGTCAAAACATGTTACTTGCACTAATTTGGTTGATTACAAGACCTTCAATTTTCAAAGTTGGCCCTTATTTAATCATTACAATGTTACAATTAGGTTTACATTTTAACATTAAACCAATCTTGAAATTAGGTGATCAATTAACTGATGTTATTCCTGCCACTGAACTGATTGTTGGGATTGCGTTGTTTATTGATACATTGTTATTTAGAGGCACTTCTGGGTTTGCATTGTTGATTTATTTAAGTTTCTATTGGCTTAGAGTGAATTTTTCACCTTACACTCAGGCATTTTTATTGAAAACTATCAAATTTATGGATGATAAAATCATGTCTAAACAAAATG
This sequence comes from Starmera caribaea, assembly GCA_030565045.1. Lineage (NCBI taxonomy): Eukaryota > Fungi > Ascomycota > Saccharomycetes > Phaffomycetales > Phaffomycetaceae > Starmera > Starmera caribaea. Next base: position 76,790 of record JAJMAV010000012.1, read on the forward strand.
ACAAGATTAAAGAGAAATGGCAAGATGTTGTCGAGTTTTTAGAATTCAGAAGATCCCAGACATTAGCTGCATTGAATTCTAAAGTTAATAATGGGATGGAACCACCAGTTATTTCACATGTTTCAGATGATATTCAAGCAGGTACAGTTGTTGGTGAAACTAAGAATTATCAATTAGCGGGACAAACTGCACCAGATCCAAAATTCACTGAAAAGATAGCCACCGGGGTTGATCTGAACGAGATTAAGAAAGAACTGAATAATCCTCAAATCAGTAAAATAATTAATCAAGAACAATTTAAACAATCTCAAGACTCATTGAATAAATTATCAAAAGAACAATTACATCATTTGAACAGTGAGACTTCGTCAGCAAGAATAATGCCAGAAGAAACTCAACATTCAGAGAGAAAGGGAGAAATTGGACAAAATGAAGATGCATTTCAATCTCAAGCTGAAGAGTTCCATCATAATGAAAAGAGTGAAGATGAACAGCTGAAAGAGAATGAGAAAGTTATTCATAAAGCCAAGAGCAAAGTGAAAGGTATGGAGCAGTGATTTGTAATATTTATGTATTTATGTATCAGTAAATGAGCGTGTATCATGAATCAGTAGCTACATACATAATTGATTGATCTAGTTGTACGTATAATAATTCGAGTAGTATATTAGTCTGTGTCCCGTACCATATAAATTACAGATAACAGCGGCTGCTTGTTGCAAAATTTTTTTAGATGGCTGTCGTGGCCTAATTGGTGGAAGCATGAACATTCCTATACTTTCTGCAGCTAATTCGTTCTGTGGGTTTCAGAGGTGTCCTTGTTCGATTCGCACGGGTGGCTGCCAGCTGTTCATGAGTAATCTGAAATTTGCTGGTGCCAGTAACGCAAATTCCACCGCTAAAGGGGAGCAATCCAGCATAGCAGAATTTACCGTGTGAAGGCGACGAGGGTTGCACGTCCCCGTTTGGAACGTAGTGTGGAAAGTGGTTCAGCAACCACTGTTTCCTTTTTTTTTTTGTGGGTCTGCCACTACGTAACACTGTACACCTCTATTGTCGTTTTATTATCATCATTAGAACAGTTTATAAGTACTAGATTAATATTCAAACTCCTTCTGTTTCAACTATATTACGATCTGATCTAGCTGCTATATTTTGTAACGAGGGAAGTTCTAACTTCAATCCATCAATCAATTCCAATTTAGTAACAATCACATCTCCTTCATACCCACTCTTCTGTAAACTAGAATTAGAATCCGATAACAATAATCCACTGGTTTCATTAATTTCATTGATTGAATCAGATGCAATAGACTTGAAAACATAAACACTCAACTGTGCGAAAAACACAATCAAATCCATTAAAACCAAATAATACCTACTACTGATTGGCTCTTGTCCTATTATTTGTAAAGTTCGATGTCCATATAAATATCCATCTTTTTCAGGTATTGGTAATGAATTGAAAAAATGAGATCCAATTGATACAAGTGAAATTGAAATCAGTTGTATATACATCAAACTATCAGCTGTTTCATCAATCATATCATTGAGTATCTTAGTTGTTCTTAATGTTGTAATTATCTAAAGCAAAAAGAAGAGGGAAAAAAAAGGTTATTATTAAGACTCCTCACGAAATTGAAAAATCGCTGACATACCATTTGATAACTGGACCGCAGAAACAGGATCACTAGACTGCAGTCATGTAAATATATTATTATAATGTAAACGTAAACCAGTAGATCCAAACTTTTAATCAAATCTGAACTAAATTCTTGCCTTTTGTTTATGAATGTTCGTTTGTTGAAAGACTGTATGGACTCTCCTGTTCTTGTTGTGTTTTCATTCAATTGTGATTCAGCTGTGTGAACACTCAGAGCCTCTGGGAAAGTGCCTGGCAGAGACATTTGTTTGAACTTGTTGCTTCTTCTAGTTTAGATAAAATATTGTGAAATAAGTTTTGAAATAAATTTTGAAAGAAATTACACTTATCTATAGCAGTTAGAAGATGATCTTATGTATCACTGTCATTATATGTGGTTAATAATTTGATGAATTGATGAGTCTGTTGTACTCCACTCTCTCAGTCACAGTCACTGTTCCTCTCCCTAATTGCTCCTCAGCAGTACATTACCACTGAACAAAATAAATCACCGATGAGCACGGCTGCCGACATCCACAGCATTAAATATTTATTTCACTTATCTCTTCAAGCAATTAATTCGTCTTCTTCACACTCAACAGACAACAAATGGATTTAGACAACAACACACAGCTAGCATACAATGAATGAGAACAACAGCCCCTCAGAAGAACTACAGTCAGTGCAGTCCATAGACAGTTCAATCACTTCTATCAAACAAAATCCAGTGGGTATCACTCACAACACAAGCTCTACCCCGGATGATGCTACTCAAAAGCTGGATGATAACAACAACAACAACAACAACAACAACATTCAAGAACAGACGGACACACAGATATCTATACAGAAAACCACCACGTCTTCACTCCGAGATAAAAATCTTATTGTATCGACAAAACAACGTCGAGGTTTTCTATCATTCATCACATTAATCCCAGAATATAAAGATTCAAGATCTTATCCTCCAAAGATCAAATATTTCATCATATTCATAATAGCAATATCATCAATGATTGGTCCCATGGGTACTTCCATCATATTACCAGCAATTGAAGATATTAAAAGAGATTTCAATACATCTACAATAATGGTCAATGTCGCTGTCGGGATATATCTATTATCACTTGGGATATTCCCACTTTGGTGGTCCTCTGCGAGTGAAAGATTCGGTAGAAGATCAATTTATATCATTTCATTTTCTTTATATACAGCATTTGGAATAGGTTGTTCATTAGCTCCATCAATTCAATTTTTAATTGGGTTTAGAATCTTAAGTGGTGGATGTTCTGCTTCTGTGCAGGCTGTTGGTGCAGGTACCATTGCAGATTTATATGCACCTGAACAAAGAGGTCAAGGAATGGGGTGGTTCTATTTAGGACCATTGATGGCACCTTTATTAAGTCCTATTATTGGTTCTTTATTATTAACTAGATGGAGTTGGAGATCAACTCAATGGTTTTTAGTGATAATGAGTGGTTGTTTAACTTTAATGATCATTTTCCTATTACCAGAAACTCTTAGATTACAAGATAATAGAGCCTTAATAGCCAAAATTTTAGCAGAGAGGAGATCTCATAAAATTAATGATAGTAATGATGAAGAGAAACAGGTAGGTGATGGTGAGGATATAAATGAAGAAGCCGAAAGTAATAGAATTAGTAGAATCGCATCAAGGATATCTAAAAATGAAGAGTTAAATAATGGAGGAACATCAACAGAACCATTAACAGATGGATTATTTAGATATCAAACAAATAATGAAGATCCAAGATTACCAAATATAATTCAAAATGATTTAACTAAAATAGAAACTGAGATTAATAATGATTTAAATTCCACTAAATTTGAAATTTTCCAAAAAGAATGTTATTCAATATTAATTAAACCCATAAAATCCATCAATTTTTTAAAATATCCTCCAGTGGCATTAGCAATTTCATATTCCGCGATATCATTTGGAGTATTATATTTAGTTAATATGACAATTGAATATGAATTTGCAAGAGATCCATATAATTGGAAATCACTTTATTTAGGTTTAGCTTATATTCCAAATAGTGTAAGTTATATAATTGCATCAATTTTTGGAGGGAAATGGACAGATTATTTATATAAACGATATAAATTGAAACATAATGGGTATGGAGCTCCGGAGGCAAGAATTTCATATAATATTTTGAGTGCAGTTATAACATTCCCAATTGCATTATTAATTATTGGTTGGTGTTTTGATAAAGATGAATTTTGGGTGACTCCATTAATTGGTACTGCAATTTTCGGTTATGCATCAATGATGACAATTGGTCCCACGGTGACATATTTAGTTGATTCATTACCAGGTAGAGGAGCCACTGGAGTAGCATTAAATAATTTAGTGAGACAAATCTTGGCTACAATTGCAGTTTTTGTTGTTGAACCCATAATTAAAGGGATGGGTACTGGACCAATGTATACGATGTTTGCAGGGATTGTTACGTTATGGAGTGTTGTGTTATTGATATTGAAGAAAAAGGGGGATTATTGGCGTGAGAATTATGATTTGCAGAAGTTATATGATTCATTGGACTGATTTACAGTGTTAATAGTTAATGCAGCGCACTAGAAGAAAAAAAAAAATTTTGACACATTTTTGAAACTGATACGAATTTGAAACAATTATGATAATTATTTATTTGAAACTATTTAAACTGGAATATTTGTCATTTGTAGAGGAAGTAGCTTAGTTGAATCAAAGAAGTAGCTGGTCAAGATGTTAAGTCTTTCAATGACATGGTTTTTAATTAAAAAATCTCCAAGAATTTTAATGTTAATGTTAATTATAATTTCAATATTCATTTTATGTTTTTTATTGATGGGGTGTACCTCGTCAAGTGGGATTTATTCCTCAACTTATTTGATTGATTATGAGTTTAATAAATCATCACCAATGTTTCCCTTAATTGAAAATTCATTTAATTCTCAAAATTCAACAATTAATTATTCCAATATGAAAATATCCAGTGGATATTTAGGTGTTTGTATTAAGGTGAATGATTTGAAAGAATGTATGTATCGAAGCAAATTACCAGTTGAGAATAGCTCATTGAAAACATCGGTGGTGATGTATACATCAAATTCAACATCAACATATTTAGATATTTTAGAGATATCTAAGAATTATTCGAGTGAAATAATTCATCCATATATTTTAATAATTACCATTATATTATCATTACTTTTATTTATCTTGATGAGTTATTTATTGATCCCCAAATTACCATATAAGCAAATTTTAAATAAATTTAATTTAATATTGGTGACCATAGTTTCAGTTTTATGGGGGTTTGGATCAATTTGGTCCCATATTGCCAGTAAATCTGGTAAAATTTTAGTTGAATTAAGTAGTATGAATATAATTAAGGCACACGTTGGTAAAAAAGCTAGTGCAATGACATGGACACCATTTACGTTTTTTGTTGTTGTTTGTATTGGAAGTTGGATGTTATATTTGAAAGATTTGAAAAAAGAAAGAGAAGAATTTGATATGAAAGTTTGATCTAGTTTAATTTGAAAGAATATATGATATGAAATAAAATGAAGCAAAAAAGTAGTCTACAATAGTCAATTCATGAATATCATTCTAATTTTTGTAGTGTGTATATGATGTTTTTTTTTTTTTCATTTAATTCTGAATAAAAGATTAAAGATCAACTTAATCTAAAGAAGAAGCACCAGTAATAATATCAACCAATTCATTGGTGATAACAGCTTGTCTAGTTCTGTTATATAAGATGGAGAATTTATTAATCATATCACCAGCGTTTTTAGAAGCGTTATCCATAGCGTTTCTTCTTGCTGAAATTTCGGAAGCATGACCCTCAGCTAAAGCGGTGTAAATGGTGTTTGCTAAAGAGAATTCAGCAAAAGTTTGAGAGACTGGATTTTCTGGGTCGATTTCATATTGGGATAAACCTGGGGATTGTTCAATGGCTTCAGCAGAAAAGACTTGTTGGGCAGTTGGTTCAAAAGAAACAGAGGTGATGAATTTGTTGTATAAAACTTCAATGGAGGTGTATTCTTTTTGTAATTTCAAGATTTCTTCAGAGATTAAAGCAGCATCATAGAAATTTGGAGTGACTTTACCAACACCGTTGAAGGATAAAACAATGTTTGAACCGTGGGTTCTTAATAATTGGGCTTTTGATTTATCACCAACAGTAACAACATCGACTTTGCCGTTCAATTCATCGATTCTTTTTCTTGCCGCTTTAGCAACAGAAGAATGGATGGAACCACATAAACCTTTGTCTGAGGATAAAACCAATAACAAATGTTTTGGTTCTTCAGTGGCAACAGCAGCGGTTTCGGCGTTTTTGTAAGTTTCGTTGTCAGCGGTGATGTATGAGCGAGCAGAGATTCTTGCTCTTTCAGCTTTACCGACTCTGGTGGAGGCGACGACTTTCATGGTGTTTGTAATTTTTTCAATGTTTTTAATGGATTTCAAACGGGTTTCAATGTCTCTTAGAGTGGCATAAGTTCTGGCTTGGGCCAAAGAGCGGCGCGCAGTGGATGTGAACATTCTTCTGTCTTTATTTGTCTGTCACTTGTGTCCTTGAATGAAGTACTTCAAAAAGAAGAGCTAAACAGAAATAAACAGTTCGTCGAGTGAAAATTAGGAAAAAAATTGCCCCTGTTGAAACTTGAAGAAAAAAAAAAGGGTTTTTTGGTTGGCTGTTGAAAATTGAAGAAGAAAAAAAAACAGAAGGAGGGTAAGCTTTAGTTATTTTATTTAATTCTACTGACAGATCACAGAGTTTAACACAGTAGTATAGTATAGTAGTATAGTAGATGTATAGATGTATAGAATGATGGATTATACAGTAATTAATATAGTAGATTAATAGATTAAATAGATCAAGTAAATTGAATAGATTAATAAATCAATAAATCAACCACGGTAATACTTTGGTTGAATGAAAGGCATCTTAACAACACTGGCTTCTCTCTTCTTACCTCTGACATCCACCAACAGCTTACTACCACTCTTATGGAACCCTCTTTCAACGTATCCCATCCCAATATTAACTCGTCCTTCACTAGATGGTGAAAATGATCCACTAGTCACCTCGCCAATTGCTCTTTGCTCTTCTGCATCTGCACTAAATAACCGAAACCCATGACGAGGTGCTGGTCCCTTTGACACAAACCCAACTCTTTGTCTTTTAACCAACGATCTATCCTTCAACTGATTCAATATAACCGATGATCCATTGAACCCAGCTGCTGCACTCCCCAATTCACGTCTACTTTTAGAGACAACCCATGCCAACGATGCCTCCACGGGAGTAGTTGTCTCATCAATATCTGATCCATAAAGACACATCCCGGCTTCTAAACGTAATGAATCTCTTGCTGCTAGTCCAATTGGTTTCAATTCTGGATCTTGCACCAACTCAGAGGCAAACTCTTCGACAATTGAATTAGGAATCGATATTTCAAACCCATCTTCCCCAGTATAACCACCTCTAGAAACATGTCCCTTGACCCCAGGAAACTTGTCACCAATTAACTCAACAAATTTGGTTTGTCCAAAATACAATTTAGATAAATCATCTTTAATCAATGATTGTAGCACCCGTTGAGAACTTGGTCCCTGAATAGCTAGTAAACTTGACTCAATTGGCAATAACTCGACATCTAACCCACTGGCTGCTTCATTGAAAAACTTCATGATCTTATCTCTTGTACCAGCGTTGGTGACAACATAGAAATCATTATCTGACTGGTGTTTTGTGATGATGGTGTCGTCCACTATCCCTCCTTCTTGATTGAGGAAAGTCGAGTATTGAGTACTGAAGTTCTTCAAATGAGTGAAATCAGTTGGTGTGACATTGTGAAGGAACTTCATTGCGTCTTTCCCAGTGACTTGATGTTGCAACATATGAGAAACATCAAACAACCCGGAGTGTGTTCTGACCCACTGATGGGACTCAATGTGTGATTGTCCCTTGTACAACACAGGCATGGAGTAATTAGCAAAATCAACCATGTCTGCTCCCAGCTTGATGTGGAGGTTGTACAAGGCTGTTTTGGACAGTTGGTTGCTTGTGGATGAGTACAGTCTTCTGGAAAACATTGTTCAGTTCCCTTTCAGTTCCCTTTCAGCTCAATTGGTGTGCACGTCTGGTAGGTAGAAGTCTCTTGCGAGGTTGTCTGTTTATATACTTTGTTGACCATACTAGCTATCAATAATCAGACTGACACATAGACTGACTCCTACACTACGACTCTGTTTGCCTGTGACTCTTGTACATAATATATACAATTTTATGTAGTAACAACGTATGTAATAAAAATGGTGATGATAATTTAATTGTAGAATTAACGGAAGAAGAAGAAGAAGAAGAAGAATTAGAAGAGATGGCTCATTGGCGCAAGTCAGCCATCCCATACATCGTCACACTCCACGACACCTCAGAACTCGCACCAACAACCAGCACTTTCCAGCAACCAAAGACAACTTTCCCTGAAATCAGGTACATTTTCAACGATGATCCACTAGAGATAAACACACACACGGAAGACGCATTGATCATAGATCTTAACGAACAAGGTGACACAATCACTGCTGTGACAAGTAAATCGGACCATCTGCAGCCTTTATCTCATCAAGTTGTCTCGAAAAATCAAGTTATTAAAAACATCATCATCAACATGACACATTCTGAACTAACCAACCTTCCTACTACTGCCACTGCTACAACACAGAAACTAATTGAGATTTATAATAAAAGAAACACACAACTGAACCAAATTATATAAACATAAACATAATCACAGCAACTCATTAATATTAACAGGCATCTCTTTGATCTTAATACTGTAATATTTCTCCAATTGTTTAAACCCATGTCTATCTTCCTCTGTGACAAAATTGATAGCAACACCTTTACGCCCAAATCTACCACTTCTACCAATCCTATGGATATAGTTCTCATTGTCCAATGGTAAGTCATAGTTAATAACAAGTGAAATTTGTTGAACATCAATTCCTCTTGCCCAAACATCTGTTGAGATCAACACCCTTGAATTCCCCAGTCTGAATTCATTCATAATGGAATCACGTTCATCTTGTTTCATATCCCCATGCATCGCCACCACAGTGAAATTAGCTGCTTTCATCTTATCACTCAACCAATCAACTTTCTTCTTAGTGTTACAAAATATCACAGCTTGAGTTATAGTTAATGAATCATATAAATCACATAACGTATCAAATTTCCATTCTTCTTTCTCAACATCAATATAGAATTGTTGGATCCCTTCCAAACTCAACTCATCTCTTTTAACCAATATCTTGACGGGATCAGTGGTGAACTTATTAGTGATATCTAAAACTTCATTGGTTAAAGTTGCACTAACAACAACAACCTGTGTTCCACCAGGTAATTGTCTATAAATATCATAAATCTGTTCTTTGAAACCTTTACTCATCAACTCATCTGCTTCATCCAAAATCATCATTTTAATTTGACGAGTTGGTAAATTCCGTCTTTTAATCATATCCAACACTCTTCCAGGTGTACCACTAACTATATGTTGTCCTTTATTCAATGCTTTAACATCCGAACCAACGTTTGTCCCACCAACACACGCATGGCACTGAATGTTCATATAATCCCCCAATGCTTTAATCACATTCTGGATCTGTATAGCTAGTTCTCTAGTTGGTGATAATACTATTGCCTGAGTCTCTCTTATCTTGGAATCAATCACTTGCAACATCCCAATGCTGAAAGTGGCTGTTTTCCCCGTACCACTCTGAGCTTGTGCTATGGTGTCTCTGCCACTAATAATCTGCATAATGGCTCTTGACTGGATCGCACTCGGAGACTCAAACCCATAACTGTAAACACCTTTCAGTAAATCATCTTTCAGATCCATTTCTTCGAAAGAAGACACCACTTGAACTGTTTTCGATGATTTGAATTTCAGTTTTCTGTCTTGTTCTTTATCAAGGCTCATTCTTCTGATTCTAGTCTAATATTCTAATCCACAGTACCAACACCCGCGAGTATCAAACAATGTTAAGCTGCTAAAAAAAAAAATATTTTTTTAAAATTTTTAAAATAATTTTCATTTTTTTTTTCTTCATCCAGCGATGAGCTTGAATTACCAAATGACTTCTGAAACTAGCAGCAGCCCGATTGTCGTGCTGGTGGCTGGAGCCCACTGCTCAGGAAAAGTATAACCAATCAACCTGGAAAGGTGTTTGTATTACCTACGAAATAACTAACCTTTTTTTTTTGTTTTTTTGAAGAAAACAGTGTGCAACAGTATCAAACAAAATATCCATAAATTCGATCCTCAGATCATCACTACAGTCATTGATTTCAATTCTTATTTAGACTCAGAAACAGGGAAAATGGCAAAACGTGTGGCAAATACTTCGTTATTGAAAGACATTGAATCACACAATTCAACCAACAAAGATAAACCTCATTTGATCTTGATATCAGGTCTATATTCCCTTTTCGATAAACAACTACGTGATATGTCTACAATGAAGATTTTCCTTGATTCAGACTCTGACACTAGACTTGCACGTTGGGTCACTAGAGACGTTGTTCATGGAGAATTAAATTTACAAGATGTTTTGAATTATTATTTGAATACAGCAAGACCTGAATTTAATGAATTTATATTCCCAACTAAAGAATTCGCTGATGTGATATTACCAAGAGCCACAGATGGTACCGGTATCTCACTAATATGTGATGGTCTATTACCTCTATTAGTGGGTAAGCATCAATTAAATCAAAAACCTGTCACTAGTTTATACCCAAAATATAACAGTTTGGAAGACACTCAAGCAGAAAGATTTGATGGTGAAAAACATAGATTCTATGATGTCGCTTAACAACGGGAATCAGACTTGACTTGTTGTTTCTCTATAATCATCTGTTCATTCAATTTCCCATTCATGGCACTTAATTTAATTCTTTTTATAAGCGTAGGATTTATCTTCACTCCTAATTTTGTTAATTCATTGACCGAGTTGCTCACTAATTTGTCTATATTGGAATCTGAGTTGGTTATAGATTCATATTCTAATAAACATTTCTTCCCCGTTGAACTGTTACTGCTTTGAACTCGAATAATGAAATTTGATGATTTATTTTTCTCTTTCTGTAAAATTATTGAATAATTCCCATCCGGGTCCCGTTCAACTGATAAATATTCATTATTGATCTTAATTAAAAACATCACACCTTTGCAATCATTTTTCTCCGGTTCAAATTGAATTGTTTGAGAAGATGTAATTGCTTCACTTGTACAATTAACTTTCCCAGTTTTAACATTCCATCCAAAATATTTACCAAAACTGCTTTTCAACACAAACCCATCCGCACCACCAACCGCTTTGGTGCTAGTGAAAACCAATTGAACATCATTGGGGACAAACTTGTTTGGTTTAAATGAATTAACTTTATCCCAATGGTCACTGAACTTTGCATCATAAAAACTTAAATTACTCAACTCATCATCAACTTGAACAATTCTCCTTACCGATACAGATCCAAACTCGTCACAACTGAGTGCTAGCACGGCTTCTCCGTCTTTCTTTTCTGCTTCTGAACAGCTCAATATTGAAATTGGTCCTATCAAATCAGAAACATGCATTGCACTTGTCCAACTGGTGGCTATTTTCTCGGGAGAAGGACCATCGTACACTCTATTCGCCACTGGCTGTCTCACCACTCTCTTCACTCTCGGTTTGTCTCCTTTAAACTTGAGTTTCATCTCTTTCTTTCAATAACTACTACAAAATAAATAATTTTTTTTATTATTTTATTTCCATGTTGATCTATAAACCGGCTATACACAGTACATACATATGTACACTATACACAATAATGTCTGCTCTGCTATACTACCAGCGTAACGACTATGCTCCGCCAGCCAGCCCTTAAACCAAAGCACTGATTTTCCAGATCGATCTAGCCATTTTTAAACTTTTCTCGTTATATTCCCAGTCATTTTGGAAATCCCAAAAAAAAAGAATTTGACCAAATGGAATGGGAATTTCAAGCAAGAAAAACCTGCATTGTTGTTTTATCTAACACAACGCTGTTCTGTTTGTGGTATTCAAACAAAGAACTGTTCAATTCTGGCATTTTTTTCTGTATTGTAACATAAAATTGATTGAAAAATCCGATTATTTTTATTTTCATTTTTTTCCATCAATTTCTCACCATTGATATACAATATAATTTCCATCGAATTCACCAATTTTCACTGTTTTGAAACCACCAGAAGAACAATGCTACGCTACAGAAGCTTCAACAGAACGCTGAAAACACTGCACAACGACATCAAGTTTGGGAACGATGCAAGAATCTCCATTTTGAAAGGTGCCACAAAGCTTTATAACGCAGTTTCTGTCACACTGGGACCAAAAGGTCGTACTGTTCTTATGCAACAACAATACAATCTACCTAAGATCACTAAAGATGGATTTACCATTGCCCAAGAGTTGAAATTTCAGGATAAATATGAAGATCTAGGTTGTCAATTACTTAAAAAAATAACTAATAAATCAAATAATGAAAGTGGTGATGGTACAACAACTTCCACTGTGTTAGCTTACCACATTCTTAGTGACACACTGAAATATGTTGCCAGTGGTGCTAATCCACAAGAACTAAGAAACGGTGTTATAAAAGCTATTGAAATCGTGATAGATTTCCTAGAGAAACAAAAAATTGAAATCAGTTCAAATGAACAGATCAAAAACATTGCCCTGATTGCATCGAATGGTGATCAGAAGATATCTGAATTACTTACCGATGCCATTAAAGAAGTTGGTAAAGAAGGTTCAATTTCAATTGAGTCTGGGAGAACTATCAAAGATGAATTGGTTATATCAAAAGGTATGAAATTCTCTAATGGTTTAATCAATAAAAATTTCGGTAATTTATCAAATCCAAATAATAAAATCACTTTGATTGACCCTCTCATTTTGTTATTTAAAGGTGATTTAAATAACTCTCAACAAATCTTACCTTCATTAAGTTATGCTCGCCGTATCAAAAAACCGTTATTGATTATAACTGAAGATCTTAGAGGTGATGCATTATCAATTGCCTTGTTGAACAAACTTAAAGGTCAAGTCGATGTTGCGGCAGTGAAAATCCCAGGGTTTGGTGATAACAGATTCGAATATTTATTAGATTTACAAGCTTTAACTGGCGGGAAAATCGTTGATCCAAATGTCCAAGAAGGTGATGCCACAGTGGCAAGTGCTGCGACAAAACATGTTTATGGATCAGCTTCAAGTGTGGTCATCACAGGCAATGAAACTTTAATAAATAAATCATCTGAAATTGATAATGAACATGATATTTCACTTAGAATTGAAGCCATAAAATCAGCTTTACAAAAACCAGATTTATCAGTTGGTGATAAAGAACAATTATATGAAAGATTATCAAAATTAACAGGTGCTTCCGCTATAATAAAACCTGGTGGGAATTCAACATTTGAAGTTAAGGAAAAATTTGATAGATTAGAAGATGCATTGAGTTCCACTCAAATAGCTCTTAAAGGTGGTATTTTACCAGGTGGTGGTGTAGCATTACTCAGAGCTAGCTTGGAATTGAGCAAACATGATTTTTCCAAAGAATCCTTTGATACTCAACTAGGTATCAAAATTGTTAAAAATTCAATTTGTTCACCTTTTGAAAAAATATTGGCAAATTCTGGTATTGATGGTAAATCAACAAAATCAAAATTAATGACAGTTGATAAGTTCCAATATGGTATTGATGCCAAAAATGGTGAATTTGGTGATTTATATGACATGGGGATCATTGATCCCTTTTTAACTGTTAAAAATGCATTGATTAATTCTGCTGGTGTTACTACTCTGTTATCAACAACTGAAGTTGCAGTTACTACAGTCTTTGGAGAAAAAGAAGGGTTTTAATTAACTAACTAGAAGAAATCTTGTATATAAATAAACAAATAGACATAGAATTAAATACTAAATACAAAAAATTGGACACTGATGTAAAAATTACATACCACGGAATGCATTTTTACTTGCTCTTCTTCTACCTTCAAATCTTTGACGAGTTCTACCATGTTTAGATAATCCAGTTTCTTCATCATTTTCTTCTTCATCAGATTTTGGTGTGAATTTAACTTTCTTCTTTTCTTGTTTTGGAATAAAAGTTAGTTCAGCTTCACCTCTTGCATGTCTTCGTAGAATTTGATCTTTATTTGCTTCTCTTTCCATCTCTAATTGTTTATTCAAATTCTTGACTTGTTTACCAAATGATGTGGATTGTAATTTATCTGGTTGTGTATCTGAAGAATAAGTCTTCATTTCATTTAAGAATTTATCAGCTTTTTCTTTACCTTCTTTTCTTCTCTTAACTGCTTCTAGTTGTTTTTTAATCTTAGCTTGTTGTAATTTATCTTTATACTCACTTAATGCTGTTTCTTTTTCCTCTTCTTCTTCTTCTTCCTCGCTTTCACTTTCACTTTCCTCTTCTTCATCACTACTACTTAAACTATTTCCTTTATTTCTTGCAATAATTCTTTCCTCATCTGATTCTTCAGCCGCAGTTAAAGCTCTAGAACGTTTGACATTAACATCTTCAGAACTTTGTACAGGGTTAAGTTGTTTATATTCAAAGGATTCTTTATCAACTTGAAACTCTGGATTTTCAAACATTTCTTTGAAACGATCATCATTAACAATTTCATTAGTTTTAGTAGAACCTGATTTTTTAGCCAATTTATCAACCAATTCCTTATTAACTTTAACTTTAGTGTTTGTGATGGCACCAGTGGTTCTAATTCTTGATTCTCTTTCTTTTTCAATTCTCTTTTTAATTTCTCTTTCTCTTTGATCTTTATATGAATTTGGATTCGCAATTAAATTAACTTTATCATATAACTCAGTGTTGATAAAGAACCCATGCATATAACTTCTCAAGACTTTAGTACCAACCAAATGTGAGATATTTAATTTAGCAACATCCTGTCTTGTAATAAATCTATAATTGGAATAAACAGAATCTGTTGGTTTTTCTTCTAATTCCTCAGTGATATTATCTAAGAATGAACACCATTTTGGAGCTGGACCTAAGTTGGGTATATAATAAGTATGCATTTGAATACCTTCATTTGCCATAAAAAACATACCTGATTCAGGAACATATTCTAAATCATTAATATCAACACTTGGTTCCATTGATGCAAATAATTTACCATTTTGCGAATTATAAATTTTAGCGATTCTTTTATCAGTTGCAGCAAATTTGTTTTCTGGTAACCACAAGATTTTTTTAATATCAAATCCGTAACCATGATCTTTAACTAAAGTTGGAGTGGAGGATCTTAAATCATATAAATAAGTGTAACCGGTAGAAGTACCACAAGCGAAATTTAAACCATCATTTTTGAAACTTGTTGTGGTGATTTGAAATGATTCATTATTGAAATCGGAGTTTGATGATGGGATAGATAATTTAGCGATATTTGCCTTTGCTCTTGAATCCCAAAATTCCACAGTACCATCTTCTAAACCAGCAGCTAATAACCCATTAACTTGATTAAAACTGACATGGTTTGCACCTAAACCTTTTGAAGGGTCAATATCTAAGACAAAAGGGTTGAGGAATCTTCCTTGATCTAAATTCAATCTATATAATTCATTTGAACTTGAAGAAATATATAAATCACAATTTGTTGGGTTATAAGCTAAATTTCTTCCAAATTTTGGAATTCTTGTCTTATAATGAATTCCACCTTTATTTTGGAATTCAATGTATCTATTATTTTGTAAATGGACTGATTTTGTCCAGTCATTTGATAAAATGGTGAAATCCACATTTTCAGAATCAGTATGTCTTTCAAATTTTAAAGATAAATTTGCAAAATCATAGACATGGATTTGTGGTTTATAAGTACCTGTTGCCATTGCATATTGACCATCTGGGGTGACTTTAAGTTTATTGGAAGCTTCAGCAAACTCGAAATCTTGAATCAATTCAATTCTATTTTGGTAATCTAAATCATTTTTCAATGCTCTTTTCCTCTTTTTGGCAACCCAGTCTGGTAAGGATCTTGCAACGTTTGTTCCTGAAACTTGGTACACCGAAATGTCACCGGAATAAGTTGACTTCAACACCATTCTTCAAACTTTTGATCCCAATTATCGCAAGAAAAAAAATTAAAAAAATAAAATTTTTTGACAATAAATAAATTTTGGCCGGGCAACACGCAATGAGGTGGTACGGACACTCTGTGAATAACCTAGCATTTATGTTCTTCAATTGAAATCTGAAGCAGTTCAATGGGAATTGAAGTGAAAGGTGAGCTGACAAACAGTTAGATATCATAGTGTAGGGTAGTGGTAGCAGAAAACCCCTTCGAAAAATCAGAACTTTAACCGAATCAATTCAATCAACTTCCAGTAGTTGAAAAACCGTTGAAAGCAGCATTAATGAACATGGCAGCTGTAGTGTACCTGGAATTGCGGTGATAGCACTAGCTAGCTGCTTGAACCTTGCACAATATATATGGCTACATGTAGCTTGATAACAACGGAATGTTAGGATCTACAAATCATCCACCACGCAGGAACGTCACCGATCTTGTTGCACACAGTTACAGCTGATAGTTCGTAGTGATGTATAAGAAAATTACTTAGTACGAGAAATAGGTTGAAAAGAAGTGTAGAGCTCGTAATTTGACTGTGTTGATTTGCAATTTTCTCTATGTTTTGGCAAGATATTCAACATCTAAGTTGATATACCTATATTTCATCGCCAGATCTATCTAATGACCTTGAAACCATCACACTCCTACAAGTACTGACTTTCCACTACCAAAACAACCGACTCATTGATCGTATTCAGTGTTCACGTTGAAAAAGCGCATTTTCAAAATTGGATCGACGACAGTAAAGAAGAAAACGGATGATATTGGTGTCCGAAGACTTCTCGTAAATCGCAGTTACTGAATGTGTCCACTTCTCTGAAGCAACCAACAGTCAGCGCCTGGTGTGAATATTAAGCTGATATAATTGAGCTCAAAGCTCAGTGCTACAATGCTACTGTCTATTACATATCTACAATATAGCTTCAAACTTCAAAGAGCACTAGTGAGCACTGACTCCTGAGCAGTGAGCAGTGTGCACCATAAGTTGTAAGAGCTCGGAAACTGTTCTGTCATTTTGTGCGGGTTTTCAAGTTTTTTCTTTTCAAAAAATTTGTTAACTTTAATATGCGTCGATTCATTTACTTGAAGAGCAGGCTAAACTGTGGACTCTGGAGTACCTACTACCTACTAGTAACTACCCATCAGTTACTAGTACCAGGGTCCAAAATTTGGTGGAAAAAAAAAAATGTTTTTCTTGAACGAAGATAATCCAAAAAAGTATGAGAAATGAACCAACTGGGGATTGAACCCAGGACCTTCGCCGTGTAAAGGCGACGTCGTAACCACTAGACCATTAGTCCATTTTTCAGTCAATTTTTAAGCCGTTTTTACACCACATTATAACCCCAAAAGTGGTAAGCACAGCAGCACAACTGTGATTTTCTCATGCTGACGTGACAGTTGTGCCAAAGCAGCTTGTTGTAAAATGGACAAAAATATAATAAAAATTTCGAAAAAACTTCAAGTTCATGGTAATTTTATTATAGATTTATAGAGAAGCACACCATGTTGGACATCACACAATTCTTGGAAGAGAAAGGAGGTAATCCTGAACAAATCAGAGTCTCTCAAAAGGCAAGAGGTGACTCAGTTGACATCGTTGATGAAATCATCAATGACTACAAAGAATGGACTAAAATCAGATTTGAATTGGACTCAATTAATAAAAAACAAAATGCTATTCAAAAGGCAATCGGTTTGAAATATAAAGCCAAAGAAGATGCCTCTGAGTTAATTAAAGAAAAAGATGCTATTGTCGAAGAGAAAAAAGCCTTAACTTTGAAAGAACAAGAAGCTGATGCTGCTTTAAGAGCTAAAGTTAACACCGTTGGTAACATTGTTCATGAATCAGTTGTTGTTTCTAATGACGAAGAAAACAATGAATTGGTCAGAACATGGGCCCCAGAAGGTGTTTCTGAAATCACCAACGTTGCCACTGCCACTGGTAAACCAGCTACTTTATCTCATCATGAAATTTTATTACGTTTAGATGGGTATGATCCAGAAAGAGGTGTTAGAATCGTTGGTCATAGAGGTTATTTCTTAAGAAACTATGGTGTTTTCTTAAACCAAGCTTTAATCAATTATGGTTTATCCTTTTTAGCTAAAAAAGGTTATACTCCTTTACAAGCACCAGTTCTGATGAATAAAGATGTTATGGCTAAAACTGCTCAATTATCTCAATTTGATGAAGAATTATATAAAGTGTTGGATGGTGACGATGAAAAATATTTGATTGCCACTTCTGAACAACCAATTTCTGCTTATCATGCTAATGAATGGTTTGAAAGTCCAGCTGAACAATTACCAGTTCGTTATGCAGGTTATTCTTCTTGTTTCAGAAGAGAGGCTGGTTCTCATGGTAAAGATGCTTGGGGTATCTTCAGAGTTCATGCTTTTGAGAAAATCGAACAATTTGTTTTAACTGAACCAGAAAAATCTTGGGATGAATTTGATAGAATGATTGGTGCTTCTGAAGAATTTTATCAATCTTTAGGTTTACCATATAGAGTTGTTGGTATTGTCAGTGGTGAATTGAACAACGCGGCTGCTAAAAAATACGATTTGGAAGCTTGGTTCCCATTCCAACAAGAATATAAAGAATTGGTTTCTTGTTCTAATTGTACTGATTATCAATCAAGAAATTTGGAAATTAGATGTGGTATTAAAAAAGCCAATGAAAGAGAGAAAACTTATGTTCATTGTTTGAACTCTACTTTATGTGCCACTGAACGTGCTTTATGTTGTGTCTTGGAAAATTATCAAACAGAAGATGGTTTAGTTATTCCAGAAGTTTTAAGAAAATACATTCCAGGAGAACCAGAATTCATTCCATTTGTTAAAGATTTACCTAAAAACTCTACTTCTCAAAAAAAGAAATAAACTGGCCATAGTATTATCCTTTTGTTTCAAACGAGATGGTTGAACTGAATGATTGATAAACTTGTTAATTTAAATTCATCATATTGTTGTAGTTTATGATTATGCTTATTTGTAAACGTTGCAAGTTCGATCCTCATCTGCTGCTTGAAATCATAAAATTGTGGAGAATTTCAATTTTCAGTACATACAAATCAAAATCATGAATTTTTTTTCTTCAGAATTCGATTACAAATTGATGAACTTCTTCTTCTTCAATTCACTCAGAACATCGGCGGCTAGACACCTTTGCTCAACAACATCGCTCACAACAGCTAGAAGAACAACCACAACAAGAAAAACGGCCACTTTCACCATCCCAACAACTCAAAAAGCCTTCAGATTACACGGTGTTGACCAGACTGGATCTGATTACTCTGTTCTCAAATACGAAGACATCGAGGTTCCTCAAATCAATGACGATGAGATCTTGATCAAGAACAAGTACGCTGGTATCAACTTCATTGAGAAATACTTCAGAATTGGTCTTTATCCTTCTGAAAAACCTTATATTTTAGGTAGAGAAGCTTCTGGTGTTGTTGTTGCCACTGGTGCCAATGTCACCAATTACAAAGTCGGTGATTACGTTGCTTATGCCTCTGGTTCCACTTTTGCTCAGTACACTAAATTTAAGCCTGACATAAGAATCATCAAATTACCAAACAATGATGATAAAACTTTACAAACTTATGCCGGTGTTATGATTCAAGCTTTCACTGCTTTAACTTTCATTACAGATGCCTATAACGTTCAAAAAGGTGACTATATCTTGGTCCATGCGGCTGCAGGTGGTGTTGGTTTGATCTTATGTCAATTGATCTCTGCTCGTGGTGCTCATGTTATTGCCACTGCTTCCACTGATGAAAAATTACAATTAGCTAAGGCAAATGGTGCTGAATTTTTAATCAATTCAACTTCTGAAAACATTGCTGAAAAAGTTTTGGAATTCACTAAAGGTGCTGGTGTTCAAGCAAGTTATGACAGTGTTGGGAAAGACACTTTCCAAGCTTCAATTGATTCTTTAGCAAGAAAAGGTTCTTATATCTCTTATGGTAATGCTTCAGGTGCTGTTGCTCCATTCCCAATCAGTTTACTAAGTGCTAAAAACTTGAAAGTTGCAAGACCAACTGTCTTTGGTTATATTGCAACCCCTGAAGAATGGGAATTCTACTCAAAACAAATGGTTGAATTGATTTCTTCTGGTAATTTGAAGATTGACATTTCAAAAGTTTACCCATTAGAAGATTATCCTACTGCTGCTGCTGACTTGGAAAACAGAAGAACTACTGGTAAGTTATTATTACAAATCCCAGAGTAATTGCAGTATACTCATACTGTTATTTGTGTTAAATTAATCATTTTTTTGTTTTGTTTTTTTAGCTTGATGTTAAAGTGAACTTCGTTATTATTTAGATAGTTAATAAATGAATGGATTTTTTTTAAGGTTTCTAGTAGGAAACTGTTGAGAAATAGCTTTAACACTGGATTAATGTTAATAAATTCACGGATTTTTCATGGCTCGTTGATTGTCTGATCAAATCTACTGTTGTTACACAAAAATCAAATTTTTTTTTATCAATTTCAACAGCTATATCCAACTGATCAACAAATATTAATAACTTTTTTGATTAACTTTTGTGGTCGTTGAGTACCTAAAAAATTTCAAACACAAAATGATAGCTTTCAAAATCCAAATTTCAGATTGTTAATTTTGGTTTTGTTACTTCAATACTTAATTTCATCAATTGACATTGAATTCTATAACTACTTTTGAAAGGCTTTATTAGGATCGTGGTATATTTGAATTGCACACAAGTTTATCCCACTATCATCACTATCAATTCTATTTTTTGCTACTTTTAAAATTTATTTGACAGCTAGTTTATCCTCAAAAGAAGTTTTTAATTGTTGCATTAGAATTGTTTATATCAATCCATTGAGTTCATCTATTAATTTTTAATTATTGACAGGATGACCATTATTCAAACTCGTCAACCAAGTGATTCTTTGGCATCAACAAGAAATAGCTTTAGTTTTAAAGAATATGCAAGATCAAAATCAAGCTCCAGAAATTTGAAAGGTTATCACACTTCAAAAATTGTCAGTCATTTCAGTTCAAGAAGTCGTAAAACTTCTATTGCTTCTACTCTCAACAATATTGTCATTGATTTGTCTCCACCACCAACAAATAGAGACTCTTACCCAGAATCTTTTGAGTTAAATGTTATCACCACCACAGAATCTTCCGATTATGATCCAAATGGTAATACAGGTGATAATGATACTCTTAAAGTTAATTCGGTGATTGGGACTATAAGATCCAAAAATGATGCTTCAAATTCAAACACTTATGGTTTCCATTTCATTTTCAATAAAATTCAAGGTCACAAATCTAAAAGTTTTGAAAAAGTTAAATCTATGTACAATAATAGAAAATTGAATAGAAATAGAAATAAAAATTCAAATTCCGTCCAAAATTTGAGTGAGTATACAGATTATGTTAAACAATTTCCAGAAGAGGCATTTAGTTGTTATAATCAATTCAAAACTGAGAATTTTGGTAAAATTTTTGAGTCTTATTTACATGAGCCTGTTAAAAATGATGACACTGATTTTAATAATGAAAAAGAATTGCAAATCTTAAATCATCAATCAGACTTCACTGATATTCCAAGTTTTTCACCAATCAATGAGTTAAATTATCAAAATTTACAACTGTTGAGAAGTCAAGTTTTCAGTTTACCAACATTTTCTGCTGGTTCTGAGATTGATGTTGATAAATTAAGCAGAATTCCTTCTATTAGCTCTTTTGATTTTCAAGGTGATAAAGATTTCAAAATAAAGGATGAATTGGATAAACGTTTACCTGTCAGTGGAACAATTAGTGCTGGGGTAATGTCAACTTTTGATGATGACCCAGATGTTGAAATGAACCAAACTTCAAACTATACGGATATTAATGATTTATCTGAAGGAAATACCACTGCCACTGAGTCTAACGGATCACCAAGTTTTATAATGTCTGATGCTCCTTCACCAAATTCTGTCATTGAATCAGCCCAACTATCTTCAATTGTTACTTCAGATAATACTAAAAATTTAAGTTTTTCCTTATCAGAAAGTAATTCAGTTTCTACCACACCAGATGTTATTTCCAAAATTGTTAATGATAATATGGCAAGTGGCGAACAATTTGAGATCAATTCAACTGAATTGAATATTATTGATAGTAAATTGTCATCAAATAAACTGAATGGTCAATCTCCAAATGTCTTAACCCCTATTGTTGAAGGTGGTAATAATGAACAAGAATATCATGAACCTCAAGTTGCAAATTTTATTGATTATGAATCTGATGATGCTGATGATGATGATGATGCTGATGAACAGGATTATATTGAGGATTATAAAAGCCATCAGTTTGATGATAAAGACTCTGGTGATTACGAAGATATTGAACTTAATAAATCTAAATCCATTTTCTCTAAGATGAAATCTGCTTTTAAACTTGATACATTAAATTCTTCTGAAGAATTCGATGAAGAAACTGGCTCTGTCTCAAGTTATCATTCATCTTATGACCCTGTTGCAGTTTTAGTTCCAACATTAAGAAATCATGATATTATCACTGATATTGCAGAAAATGTTTCCGAAGGTATTGAAATAGATGATATTTTGGAAACGGCAAGTATTCCATCTGAAATTTATGAGGATGATACTTTTATTGATTTCAAAAACCCAAATTTTTTTAATTCAACTTCTTCAACCATTGTGAATGAAAGCTCATCAACTTTGACTGATAAAAGACCGAGTGAAACCGGTGTTTTAAATTTCTATAATTCACAATACAATTCCAAAAAAATTGAAACCAAGATTAGATTTGATAAATTTGCACAATTATTGATTTATGATGGTTCAACAAGATCCAAATTAGGTGATTCAACACTCACTTCTAATAACTCATTGAAAAGAAAACTCGGGTTAGCTAACGAAAGTTCTGATAATTTTGGAATTGATTTGGGATCTCCAATTGATAATGACTTGAATGGAACTGAAAATAAGGACACATCGCTTTTAGGAAGAACCAATAGTTTTAAGAATCTATTCAATGATGCGTTTCCAAAAAGAAGAAAGATATCCAAGAACAATGGTACATTGGGATTAGGATTCCCATCAGAAAATGATAGAAATAATGCTAAAAAAATTGATTCCAATTCTTTATCTTCTTATGTTAGAACCACCAACTCAGTGAAACCGATTTTGAAAGTTAAGTCCAATCAAAATAGAATTGATGAATTGATTCAAGCAACAAATTGTGATAGTATCTCACTTAGACAATTTTTAGAAACTTTAGAGAAATGTGAAGATGAAAAACAGTTTGCAATGGATTTGGATAAAAAACGCAATGAACAACTAAGTAAATATTACATTCAGCTGAATATGGATGCTATGAATAAAGCATTCAATGTCAATCCACATAAAGAGACTGTTGGATGTGAAATTGTTAACTAAGACAGTTATCAATCAATGATGATATTACGTAGACTTATTTTTTCAAGTTTTTCACCCTATTAGCTTTGCTGTTGATTCATTTTTTTTTATAATATATTTGAGGGTTTATTATTTTTAATACATGCTGTTAGACATCAATACTGATTTTTTGTCGTAGTTTTTCAGCTGAATCTTTAAATCACTGTTTAGTGAAAATTCAAAGAAGAACATAAAAAAAAATCAACATGAAATTTTATCAGAGTTGTGAACTATTGAGAGATTTCATAACTGCCGCTGACCTCTTTCACTCAATCATAGTTCAATGGATACATGGAGTCTTTACTTCTAGACAGATCAACAGCGCGTATCCCAACAAAAGAATTTAGTCAATTGGTCACCGAATCGTTATATTACAGTTTATCATCATTAAATAAACCAATTTTCCCACAGTTAGAAACCAAAGCCCCAATAAATGCACTCAGTATAGATAATACAGAACAGAGGTACTTGTTATCAGGTAGTGGTGACACCAGTTTGAAAATATGGGACACTGTCAACATGAATGACGACGGAATAAGTCAACCAATAGTGGAGATTAATAAAAATTTTGATAATGGACATCAATTGGGGATAACCAACGTGTCATGGTGGCCATTTGATAACGGTATGTTTTTAAGTAGTTCATATGATAAATTCTTGAAAATTTGGGATACCAATTTAGTTGAGGAAGCAAATAATTTCAAATTAGATTCAAAAATTAATTGTTTTGATGTTTGCTCGATTGAAGATGGGAGTGGATTAATTGTTGCTGGTACAGAGTCCTCTTATGCTCGTATTTTGGATTTGAGGACCATTGAGTCAACTCACACATTGATGGGACATAATGGAGAAATATTAAGTTGTAAATGGAATCTAAACGATAAGAATATTTTAGCCACTGGGAGTTCAAATGGTGAAGTTTTGATTTGGGATATAAGGAAAACAAAAAGTTGTATTATGCAATTGGATTTATATAGGACTGATTCCAGTATGGAGAAACCTGCTAAATTTATTAATTTTACAAAAACTAAAGCACATAGTAGAAATGTTAATGGGTTATGTTGGACAGAGATTGGGAATAAACTTTTGAGTACAGGTAATGATGGGAAAATTCGAGTTTGGAATTTGAATGATGGTGTTGGAGTTAATTTAATGATGAATTTTGGAGCTGGTAGTTTTATTAGAAATAATTGGATTAAAAATAAGGATATGATATTAAGTCCAATTAATGAAACAGAGATTCAATATTTATGGTACCCATCTGATAATGGAGAGATAATTGTGATGAGATTAATCGATGGGAAACAAATAGCTAGATTGAGGAAACCATTGAAAGAGAATAGTAAAAGTAGTTGTATTGTTTATTCAGGTAAAAATTCAGGTGTTTATTACAGTGGGACAGTTGATGGTAAGATTTTAGTATGGGGACCAGAAGAAGAAGAAGAGGATGAAATTTAGAGCTTTAGAAGTTTGGCAGTCCTATATGACTAGAGTTAAATTAAGAATTGATTGATTCAAATGTTGTGCTCGGCTAATTGTTCTATTAACCAGCTTCTAATATCTAATATCTATAACAATTAAAAAAAAAAACTTTTTTTGCACTACAAGTTACAACTTACCACCAATAATTGAGTGGTAAACCCAGTTACATAACGGTTTCAGGCAAATAAATTAGAGTTGCATAAGAATTGATAATTTGATTCGATGGATTAGGAAATGTGTCAAGACATTTTTATAATTTAAAATTCGAGTGATTCCAATTGTCCTGAGTCAGGTGACAGGTCACAGATGTTGGTTATATAACTTATCGTGGGACAATAAATAATATTATGATAGAGATGAAAGAATATGAATGGTTTTTGTTAGAGAAAGTCAGTCAATTGAATTGTAGTAGACTCAATTGGAGCAATTGAACCACCAGTTTCTTGTTGCTATGATTTCAACCAGGAATTGATTGAGTTACAGGAAACCAAAGTCCATGATAGAACTGAGTTTAGAACTTTAGAACTTTAGTCGCGAAAAAAAAAATTTTTCACTTTAAAGTTTTTATGTCAGAATTTTCAATTTTGTCCAGGGACCAGCAGTGAGATTTCTTTTCGACGTGTTTCCCTTTTTGGGGATTTGGCGAATTAGTGGTGCGGTGAAGCCTGAATTTCGGAGGATCAGACACTTGTTTAAACTTTAGTTACAACTTACAGTTGAAAAAGAAAGAGGTTTGTGGAGTTTCAATCAAAGCAATTGAGGATTATGGTAGCAATTCAAAGAGTTATATCAACAGTCAAATGTTTGTAAATTAATGACTCAATTGAGTTCTAGCTGATACAAATAAAAGTCAATTCGCTTGGTTAAATGATGTCAATGTGGAAGAATGAAAGGTAGTATAAGATTTGTCGTGAAAACTTTTATTCCTCCGTTGCTTAATATTATTTCATAAGAATTACTAGTCAGAGAACCGCAAAAAGCTGATCAATTGAGTTGAATCTAGTTTGATAGCAAATAATCAGAGTGAATTGAGTTTGTGAATCAATCATCGTAGTCATGGTGCGAGAAAAGTTGCGATTATAAATGTTATCTGAAATGAAAAATAAACTGAAGTTGACACAATATTGCCAGATAAGAAAGACAGCTGCTGGAAAAGGGATTGCTGGTAGAGTCAATTAGGTCAGATGTTGCTTGTCAAATGACTTAAGAATCAAAACTTAAAAGCAAGATACTCATATTGCAGATATAAGTGATGACAGTGGTTTGAAGTACGACGTGGTGGTTTGTATTTGATCTCCAGGAAAAGAAACGATGGATAGTCGACGTATTGATTTAACTGATTTGCCATTTATTTCTTTTTTGTTAAAGTTTTCAATTGCTATATTCCTTGAATATGATTAGTACTTTACATCATCATCACCATCATCAATTGTATCACCAGTGCTCACTGCTCGCTGCTCATCTGTTAGAACTTCTAACTGTTAGGTGTAGCCAATTCTCGCCAAAAGTTCCCAAAGCGGCAAGACACACGTCTTATCGGACATGTCCCGTTTATGTGCCACTTTAAACCAAAGGGCGTCGGCCCTCGGGACATTGGACATTACATTTCAAAATTCACACTCAACGGCAACATGTCTACTTGAGCAGTCACTTCTGAATCCTGATGCAGTTTTCTAAAACAAGAAGTTAATGGTTGCTGTGCTAAATTGTAGTGTTTCAAGGTGGCTATGAGGACAGCACATTCAATACGATTGAGTTAAAGTCAATCGAAGTAGGTTTCTTTCATCATCGTTGACAGCACAACATAATAATATGTCCAACGTCTCGTTTCATTGCAATCAAGAAGTTAAGAACTACTTACAAATGTCCACCGGTGAATAACTCTGCAGCACCCGTTTGTCTCGCATCACTGCACAGTGTCCCGTGTCTGCCTGCAGCACGCTGCGTCCAAAAGAAAAAAAAGCTGAAAAAGAAAAAAAAGTTTTTATAAATACAGATCGAGTGCTCTGAATTCTGATTCTTCTGTCTATTTCTCCACTGTTTGCCACAATTCAATATTCACACTCGGCGTGTCACCAATCTCATCTCAATCAATCATCAATTCCACACGCTTTCCATCCAAACAGCATTGCACACTCCCATAAAACTTGCACTGCTAAATTTTTTTTTTCTTATCTCATCTCTCTGCCAAATCTCCCGTGCCTGAGTGATAATCTAGATTCTTTTATTATTATTCAATTGCAAGTTCCAACCATGTCTACAGCCAACACTCCCATCACATTGATTGCAGACAATCTTTCAATGGGTCCAATGACTCCCGAAATTGTTCAATTTGATATTGTTGCAGATGCAGCTAGTTCCAGCACTTCTGGTATTAATAATAATAATAATATCAATAATATTAATACCGCATCTGCTTCCAATGAAAGAAAATACTCAAAATCTTCAATCACCACAAGATCAGATGACCAATCCATCCCTTCTCCTCCATTGTCACCATACCAATCAAATGCCGAATTAATTCCAACTTTATCAACCAGTTCCTCCTCTATGTTTAAAAAAATTGAATTTAAAACTGATTCTGATAATAGAATTGATACAATTGTCATTTTATCTTCAAATAACGATACCAATTTGAAAGAATTCCCTTTAAATAACCATGAAAGTTTAACTTTGAATGTCAATGCTTGGTCTCAAGTTGATAAAAACCCAAAATTTTATAAGAAAAATCAATTGAATTTTTTAAGATCTTATACAAATCAACAGTTTAAAAATTCATCTTTCATGATTTCTAAAATTCCATACAGAAAATACACACCAAGAAGATTGAATAATAACAATAACAACAACAACAATTACAACAGTGATTCTGAATCAAATGCCTCTTCTTTTGAAAAAATTAGAACTCGTCGTTTAGTTCGTGAAAATTCTCAATCATTGAATTTTGATTCTGATTCAAATTCAAATCTTTTATCGACTCCGAAAAAAAGAAAACCAGCTTCAACAACAACAGCAAATCAGTCTCCTTTTGCATCATCACCAATTCCACAACAACAATTTATTGATTGGGAATCAGTGCCAGATTTTTGTCCAGATGTTTCAACATTACCAAACAATAATAGATGTTTAAAAGTTGAATGGAAAGGACAACCAATGTCATTAATTAATGATCCATTAATTGATAAATTACATCCAGCGGAAGTTTTATTAGCTTCAATTTTAAGATTACCATGTAATTTATATTTGGATTCAAAAAGAAGATTATTTCAAGAGAAAGTTTCAAGACTAAAGAAAAATTTACCATTTAGAAGAACTGATGCACAAAAATCTTGTAGAATTGATGTCAATAAAGCAAGTAGATTATTTGCAGCTTTTGAAAAAATTGGTTGGTTAAATGATGAACTTTTTAAAAAATATTTATAAATTTAGTTTTATTCAAAAAAAAAGATAGTCATTATGATTATATTTTCATTCATTTACTAGACTAGATACAATTGGGAAGGATTGGGTTGATAGGTTTCATCATACTTTTTTTATTTTATTATTTTTAGGATGATTTTTTTTTATATAAAAACATTCATTTATTTCAAATTGGTGCATCATAGAGATTATAATTTGTGTTTTAATTAGGTTACTGGGTATTTTTTCATTATTACATTCAAAGGGGGTTCTCATGGTTAAATTCATTTTATTCTTTTATTATTTATTATCATTTTATTTTACTTTTTAACTATTTTATTAATGTTTATTACTCGAGGGATTATTATTATTATTATTATATAGGGATTAATACAGGATTACAAGTGAAGTGATAGATGTAGTGGGAAGAGGTCACACTCTTCCACTAAGTTGCTACTGAGTGATTACCAACATTGCTCTAGCTGTGGAGTCTGCATAATGTAGGCAGAAAATGCTGGCTCGCTAGGCGGAGGTTTCTCTCTCTGAGTCTCTGCCTAGCACTCAGAATTTTAGGCAGAACACTGGAAGGCTGGCTCTGCCTGGGAAACACAACTCTGTTTGGTTCGTTGCTGTTCCCATAGTGAAACACCCCCCGTCTTACCAACTTCTAAGCTGCTACTAAGCTACCAAGTCCAACTAGCTAAAGCTCACCACTAATTTGAAGGTTTGTTTACATGCTGCAGTAGAGATGGACAGCTTCGATGGTGATAAATTAATTTTTACAGTACTAAACACAACTTTCTTCTTCAACCACCTGCTACAACCACTGCAAGACTGCCAGAACTTCCACGTGTTTGCTAGCTCACTTCACACACACAGCAAGCAAGCTCCTCTTCCACTACACTCGTTAATTCCAAACTACCAGAACGGAAAAGTAAATCCCCAGTTTTTTCACTATTGTTTATCGTTATCGAGTTTTCAATAGAGACGTACCACAGTTTTTCTACAAGCTTTAACTCGTTGATAACGCATCAAAAGAGCACAGAGTTCTATCACCAGCGGGCACTATCACTGCGCAACCCTCAAACACCACTGGAAACACGCTAAACAACAAATTTCCCACCAAAAAAACACTGCAAAAAGTGCTAACTTCTGCTTATCACTAAAATCTGCTGGTTCTCACGTCTTTTTTTCCCAAAAATTTCCCCCAAAGGCACGATTTTTTTTTTTTTGTTTTTTTTTTGACATACAATTGATAAAAAAATTTCAATATTTTGAACTGGTTTCAAAGGTTTCTGTTCAGTTCTGTTAGGTGTCAAGTCGATTCTACTTTGAGGGTTTTATCGTCAGCTAAACTTTCGTTTTACTTTTTTTTTTGTCAGTTCTTTTCAGACACTTTTTTATTTCATTATTTTTTACTTCTATTGATTCTTTTGTTGATTTGGCTGGTTCAAATTCATTAGTTAACACTATCGCAGCTCAGTCTGTTTTATTTTATTTACATTGCCATACACTCGTTGAAATCTAGTCTCAAGCTTGCTATTCTCACTCACTGACGCAAAACTGAAAAATAAAAAAAGAGAAAGAAATTCATCACATTTATAGCTTAGCATTCAAACTGCACTCATTCACCACCACCACTACTACTACTACACATACAACTCAACAACATGGAAGTCAACCACAACCACAGAATGGGAAACCATCAATTCTTCAATCAAAGTGGGCAAAACTTAAATGTTCAATCCCCAAATCAATCTGGTTCTCCAAATACCCATAATGTGACACAAAGTAATCATTTTATAACAAATGAAGACCTTGATCATATGATTAATGAACTCAATGGCGCATTAATGACACCAGCTACACCTTTGCCACATCATATACAAAATGCTCACTCGCTTTCATCTTATGATCTACAACATCTTCAGCATCAACAACAACAACAACAACAACAACCACAAGGTCAATGGCATCCTCAATTACAACGTTCTCAAAGTTATAGTTATCAACAACCTATGAATCCTGCTATTGAGTCACAATTAAGCAGCACAGAAAATTTGTTGAATCAAATGCTATCTGAAGCGTCAATTAACGCTGATGGGTCTGATATCACTGTTGCTAATAATAATAGTTATAATAATGATCAACCATCTGTTGGTGAAATAACTTTGGAAAATTTACTTGAAGATGATCCTTTATTGTCCTTCACCACTACTTTGGATAGATCAGAGTCTGATGCTACCATATCACTGTTCTCATCTCCAATTAGAGCCACTCAATCAGACACTAATTTAGAAGCTTTGGCTCATCAACATTTGGAAATGACGCCAATATTGAACAATAGAACTCCAAATCAATTCGCATTTCAACAACCGATGCAACAACAGTTTATTCAGCAAGGATTACAACTACAACCACAACAATTGCCATTAAATGACCCTTCTCAATATGCTGAACGTTTGAGAATACAGATATCGAATCAGAACTTGTTCCAGAAAACTGCTGATCTAAATGTCAATCCAACCACTCCAATTGTTCCAAAATCAAATACAGCTATAATATCACCATCCACTTCCAAAATTGCCAAAGCTCCATCACCAAAGGAAAGACTCAAACTAAATAAATCAAGTTCAACACCAAAACTAACCAAGTACAAAAAAAGTGTATCAACCACCAATATGAGCTCAGTACAAACACCACAAACTTCCAAGATGAAACTAGACTATTCTACATCAACTTCCAAAAATTTTTTAACCACCACTCCTTCAACAGAGCCATTGTATTCTACTTTGAATTTTTCTAAAAACATCATTGCAAGTCCTTTCAATAATGCTAATGCCAATGTTAATGCTAATAACAACAAAAACAATAATAATAGCAGAAGAAGAAGTAGATCAAAATCTGTGACTAAAGGAACTTTTCCAATGGCTGGGGCTACTGGTGAATTTAATGTCGTTAAGAATTATGAGTTTGTAATAGAAAATGGGATCTCAGAACCATCATCATCTACCTCGTCAAAGAACAAAACTAATACAAAGCCAAAACCACCAATAAGACACGCCTCTACATCGTCAATTCCAGTGGTATCATCAACATCTAAACACAAACTCACTAAACCACATTTTTCGTCCAGCAATGAGAAAAGATCAAACTCATTAACTACCAGTTTGAATGGTTCGCCTCATCTAACAACTTCACCAACAAACTCAGACCTATCTAATCAAAGTCCATTAGCTGCAAATTTTGTTTTTAAATCTCCTGGAAGTGGGATGAACGTTGTGGGAAATGACACACCTTCTGTCGCAAGCGACGCTTTCAATTCTAAAAAGAGAACAACTGGTAAATAACCAGCTTATCTATCGTTCATTTATCTAATTCAATTTTATATTATGTATTCTACATACAGTGTACTGTGTACTGTGTACTATATTGTACACCTTAACTATGTAAATTGTAGAGCTTAAAAAAAATATCGATTTTTTATAAAAATGTAAACAAACTTATGAAGGAGAAAACAGACAGGCAAAGACAACCATGGACAGCATCCCATTCAACGAGATCCGTAGCACACTCACCCCATCAAACACAACAAACATCTTAACTCCAACACAAAGAACTGAAGCTTTAGAAACAGAACTATCTCAATTGCAAAATTTCAATAAATCAATATCAAATGTAATCAATTCAATATCATCAACTAAAAACAACATCAATATAATGCTACAAACTACAGAGTCTACTGAGAAACTATTGGACTTATGGACAAGAATCCTTTCACAAAGCAACTATACTGCGTCAATATTAGCAGATTCTCAATGGAATGGATTTGAAAATGATGAATTAATTAAACAACAATTAAAATTTGAAGAGTTGAATAAGATTTATAACGAGGAGAAGAGTAAACGTGAACTAATTAAAGCAAAAGAGTTGGAGAAAAAACAATTGTTGGAGAAGAAAAAAAGGGAAAGAGAAGAAGCTTTGAAAAGAAGAGTTTATGGTGGTGTTAGAAAACCTGTTGTTCGTAGAGGAAGGGATAACAGGAAATGAACAGTTTTTTTCTTTACCAGCTTATGAGTATTTGAATTACTTTTCTTTATGGTTTTAGTTGCTCATGTGACGTTTATTCAACAGATATGATTTTATCATGATTTTTAACAGTTAATGTAACTTTTAGTATTAAGATAATTAAATAGAAACAAATTTTTCTGCTATAAGATATAAAAATATCTGAGGTCGAAGATGAGCTGAGAAAGAGTTGGTACTTGTTATATTAGTAAGGTACTAGCAAGTAGTAGTAACATTCTACATCTATCATATCAATCAATGTATAATAAATAAAAAAATCACTAAATTCGTACATATAAAAACCTCCCCCACACGAAGAACTATAAATCAAAGAAACTTATTCCAAGTTTATTCTTTGTCTTCTTCTTCTGGTTCAACAACAACCAATAAGTCAGAAGCATCAACATTATCACCTTCTTTAGCAGCAACATCAACAACTAAACCAGAAACTGGAGCACTAATAACCATTTCCATTTTCATTGCACTTAAAACAGCTAAAGCTTCCCCTTTTTTAACTAATGAACCTTTATGAACTTTAAATTCAACAATAACACCGGCCATTGGTGCACCAACTTGGTTTGGATTATGAGCATCTGCCTTTGGACGTGAAACTGTTTCAACATTAGAAGATTTATCATCAACAGAAACTTTTCTTAATTCACCATTTAATTCAAAATAAACTTCACGTTTACCTGTTTCTTTATTTAATTGACCAACTGCAGTACATTTAATAATTAATGATTTACCTTGTTCAATTGTGACAGCAAATTCTTCACCAATTTTTGGTGGTGCTAAAAAATTTCTTGTTGGTAAAACTGATAAATCACCATATTTTTCCTTAATCTTTCTAAAATCTTCATAAACTTTTGGGAACATGTTATATGAAGCAACATCAACTTCAGAAATCTTGTTAAATCTTGAAGATAAATCTGCTCTAATCTTGTCAAAATCAAATGGAGCTAATTCTAAACCTGGTCTAGTTTCTAATTTTCTTCTTTTACCACGTAAAACATCAGATCTTAAAGGTTCTGGGAATCCACCATATGGTTGACCAATTAAACCTTCAAAGAAATCTAAGACAGAATCTGGGAAATCTAATGATTTTGCTAATCTTTTAACATCATCAGGGGTTAATTTATTTGAGACCATGAATTGAGCTAAATCACCAACAACTTTTGAAGTTGGAGTAACTTTAACTAAATCACCTAATAAGTAATTAGCTTCTCTATAAGCTTTTTTGGTTTCAATCCATTTTTCACCTAAACCAACTTGTTGAGCTTGGAATAATAAGTTAGTTAATTGACCACCTGGGATTTCATGTTGATAAACTTCTGGATCCGGACCTTTCAAATCAGCTTCAAAGACAGAATATAATAATCTAATTTCAGCCCAGTATGAATCAACTTCTCTAATTAAATCAGCGTTCAAGTTGGTATCAATTTCATCATCTAATGAAGCTAATAACGCGGAAATAGAAGGTTGAGAAGTTAAACCAGATAAAGAGTTTGTAGCAGCATCAACAACATCAGCACCAGCTTTAGCACAAGCAGCCATTGAAGCAACACCGGTACCAGCAGAATCATGGGTATGGACATGGATTGGTAAATCTGGGAATTTGGCTCTAATAGCACCAATCAAGATAGTGGCAGCTTTTGGTTTTAAAGTACCAGCCATATCTTTAATACCTAAGATATGAGTACCAGCTTTAACTATTTGTTCCACGATTTCCAAATAGTATTCTAAATTGTATTTTTTACCTGGTTGTAACATATCACCAGAATAACAAACAGTTGCCTCAACAACACCACCAGCTTTCTTAACAGCGTCAACACCAACTTTTAATTGTTCTAAATCATTCAAAGCATCAAAGACTCTAAAAATATCAACACCATTATCTTTAGCTTGTTTAACAAAATGATCAATAGCATTATCTGGTAAAGAAGAATAAGCTAAACCATTAGCACCTCTTAATAACATTTGAAATGGGATGTTTGGAACCAGTTTACGTAATTTACGCAATCTAACCCAAGGATCTTCATGTAAGAATCTCATTGCAACGTCAAAAGTAGCACCACCCCAACATTCCAATGCAAATGCACCAGAATAAGCATGAGCAGTGGTTTCAGCAATAGCTAATAAATCATAAGTTCTAATTCTTGTAGCTAATAAAGATTGATGAGCATCTCTCCAAGTAGTATCCATGATTAAAGTACCATCAAATTCACGAACTTTTTTAGCGAAATTTGCTGGACCTTCAGCTAATAAGACATCTCTCCAACCTTTTGGAGGTTTTTCAGTGACATTGATCACTTCACCAGTTTTGGGGTTATGAATGGTTGGGACTTCTGGATCTTTATCTAATTTTGGCAAACCAACTTGACCAGCAATTGAAGAACCATTAACAGCTAAATCCGCTAAATAAGCTAATAATTTTTGAGCTCTATTTTGAGAAGAAACCATTTCAAATAATTTTGGAGTGTCATCAATGAAAGTAGTCCAATAATCACCATTGATAAAGACTTCATGGGTTAACAAAGTTAATAAGAATGGGATATTAGTTTTAACACCTCTAATTCTAAATTCAATTAAAGCTCTTAACATTTTTCTTCTAGCAATTTCATAAGTTGAACCAGAACAAGAACATTTAACCAACATAGAATCATAATGAGGAGAAATAACCGCTCCTGCGAAACCATTACCACCATCTAATCTAACACCATTACCACCAGCAGATCTGTAAACTTCAATTTTACCGGTATCAGGTTGGAAATTTTTAGCAGGATCCTCTGTAGTGATACGACATTGAATGGCGAAACCTCTAGTTGTAATTTTATCTTGTAATAAACCTAATTGTTCTAAAGAAGCACCTGCAGCGATTTGGATTTGAGCAGCAACGATATCAACACCAGTGATTTCTTCAGTGATAGTGTGTTCAACTTGAATTCTTGGATTAATTTCAATGAAATAATGACGACCTTGATTATCAACCAAAAATTCTGCGGTACCAGCATTACGATAGTTAGCGGTTTTAGCTAATTTAACAGCATCAGTTAAGATTCTATCACGGATTTCAGTGGTTAAAGTTTTAGCAGGAGCGACTTCAACGACTTTTTGATGACGTCTTTGAACGGAACAATCTCTTTCAAAAAGATGAATAACGTTACCATAATTATCGGCTAATAATTGGACTTCGATATGTTTTGGCTTATCTAAGAATCTTTCAATGAAACAAGTACCATTACCAAACGCAGTGATAGCTTCAGATTTAGCTCTTTGGAACGCATCAGCGATATCATCACCTTCTCTAACAACTCTCATACCACGACCACCACCACCAAAAGCGGCTTTGATGATAACAGGGAATCCATATTTATTGACGAAATCCTGTGCTTCTTCGACTGTTTCAATTGGACCATCAGTACCTGGGACAGTTGGGACGTTGGCAGCGGCAGCTAAATTTCTAGCAGAGACTTTATCACCAACAGCGTCAATAGTTTGATGAGGAGGCCCAATCCAAGTGATACCTGATTCTTCCACTTTTCTAGCAAATTCTGAGTTTTCTGAGAGGAACCCATAACCAGGGTGAATCATATCAACACCA
This sequence comes from Starmera caribaea, assembly GCA_030565045.1. Taxonomy (NCBI): domain Eukaryota; kingdom Fungi; phylum Ascomycota; class Saccharomycetes; order Phaffomycetales; family Phaffomycetaceae; genus Starmera; species Starmera caribaea. Next base: position 112,648 of record JAJMAV010000012.1, read on the forward strand.
TGTTTTTTAGCAATTGAGATGATTTCATCAATTTGTAAATAAGCTTGCACTGGGGAGAATTGACCTTTGTAACCGATAGGATACGCTTCATCTGCTTTTAGTCTATGCATTGAAAGACGGTCTTCATGGGAATAGATCGCGACTGTTTGCATTGATAATTCATGAGCTGTTCTAAAGATTCTAATTGGGATTTCACCTCTGTTTGCCACTAGGATCTTGTTTGCAGAGTCGCTTAGCAAGACAGAGTTGTTTCTGATTCTGTTGATGTCGCCAGCATCCGGGACGATTGATTCGGCAGGGATGGACATGATGGGTTTGTATCTATCTTGTTGGTGGTGACACTTGTTGTTGTTGCAGTTGTTCAGACAGTGTGGGAATTAAGAATAAGAAGGAACAGCTGGGTTTTATATAATATTTTTCTAGCAGTGTGAAGCTCAAGCTGGTGAAGCTTTTTTTTTTTCCTTCCAGCAGTAGGCAGGAATGACCTTTTACATGAGACTAGGAGACTGGGCAGGGACTACACTGTTAAGAGGGATTACATATAACTTTGTGAGGACATTAAGCTTGTTCAAGTGATAACTTGAGTACTGTACTGTACTGTAGTAACGTTGATAGTTGAGCAACAAGATCGTGGGGGATAGACACATAATCACCATACTTGAAGCACATGAATGATGCAAAGTCAAACCACCTACTGAAGTCTGAAGTTCATAGATTCTTAGATTCAATATAAGGCACAAACCTCTAGTGGAGTCTAAACAGTTATAAACTCACTACCCCGGATTCTTGGTGTTAGGAACTCATGTCGATAATTATACTTAAAACTTAACTAAGTAACAACAACAACAACAGCCATTGCCGGGTGTTTGTTATCTGTCTCGGAGACACAGGACAGAATAGCAAACCAGGATACTGACGACACCACTGGCAGGAACCTATAACCTTATCCATTACTATTCGATCGCACTGTAGGAATAACAATATTCATCTCAGTTCTTCTAAAGTTCTAAACCCTACATGAAATATAACAAAGAAGAAAATAGAGTGGAACAACAGGGTTATAGCTACACATTGAATTATTCAAACTTCAATCTTCATACAAAAGTTCAAAACAGCTTAATTTCTGCTAGTCTCGCCAGTCTCTTGTAGCCAGTGTAGTCCCATCTCCGGAGGCTAAGAATTCCCCTTCGAGCCACTCTCGTCACTTCAGTTGCATCTTATTGCATACCTTTGCAGCAACGTGCATGAAACAGGGACTTTGGTAGAAATTGTGACTCAACTTTCAACTTTCATCACCATAAATTCATTATTTTCAGTTGAATTCATTACAAGTACATACAAAACTCATAAAAGCAACCAGTGATGTCAACACTACTAGTTACAGCAACACATCACCACAGTACATCACAGCCATTCTCTTCTCTTCTCTTCTCTTTAAATCAAGTGAAACAAACTGCTAAATAAACGAACCATTCAATTATCCAGAAATATGACTAAGCTATTATCTTCTTCCGATTCGATTTTGGTAAACAGTACATGCAACATTCCAATGAACAGTAGAAAAGATATTTTGATTCAATGAGATGAACTGAACTGAACTGAACTGAACTGAACTGAATGACACACAATGCTCCCCTCTAGAATACAACAAACTCTCAGACTCTACAGATGGCAGTCACTTCTAGCAACAACACTACTCGTCTACTTGATCTACATTCTAGCATTCTCGTCTGATCCAACATCACAACAACAACAACAACAACAACATTTATCCAAACATTCAACAACTCCACCTCTTGATTATCAAGATCACAAATCTTCACACCATTATGGAGTCGCCCGTGGTGGCACTGGTAACATCCCTTACAATAAAGATCATAGAACTGGCGGGTTGCCTCCATTACAACGTTTGCAATTCTATGATAAAGATCCATCTTATTACAATTATGAAACATATGACTCAAATCTTGATAACAAGCTAGAAAAGACTTATAACAAGAAAAATAAAATTATAATCATTCTTGCGGCAAATCAAAATGGTGGTGTAAATAATTGGAAAAAACCAGATGAATGGGAAGTGGAAAGACTATCTATTCAAAATAAAATTAACTATGCTGAAAGACATAACTATCAACTAATTATTAAAGATTTAACCACTCAAAAAAAATATTCAAATGAATTTAGAGAAGGTTGGCAAAAATTTGATATTATCAAATCAATAATGGATGACGAAAATAATGATTATAATCTCAATTATGGTGATTGGTTTTGGTACATTGATGTAAACACTTTGATACTTCAACAATCAAAATCAATTGAATCTTTAATTTTTAAAAACTTACAAAAATCATTGATTGAACCATCTTCATTACCATCTCCATTAGCAAAAGATTTACCCTTTTTACAATCAAATCAACCATTAAATTTATTACTAACTCAAGATTGTAATGGTTTCAACCTGAATTCATTTTTAATTAAAAAGACTAAATGGACAAATTATTTCATAGATCTACTTTTTGAACCAATCATATATTTAAAACAAGTCAACGCTTGGAAATTTAATGAAAATTCGGCAATAGAATATTATTATCAAAATTTCGCCTTTATCAGAGAAAAAATCGGAATTTTACAAACAAGATCAATTAATTCACTGGGGATCGGTGAATGTCCTCAATCGAAATTTGATTCGAAATTGTTTTTCAATAACACCAAGTCTGACTTCTTAGTTAATTTCCAAAATTGTAATGAAAATGGAAGAAATTGTTTAAATGAAATTACTGCTTATAATGATTTAATCAATAATAAAAAATCGTGGTTATTTTAGATATAGATAATTATAAACAAACATCTAATAAACATCTTCAATTTTACCATATTTTGCATAGAATTCCTCAGTTTCACCATTCTTCTCATACTTCAAATATTCATCTTCTAAAAATTTCTTAAAATCTTGTCTTTTTTTACCCTTTTCACCTCTTAATAAATTATATATGGTTAAATTAATCCAAACTTCACTCAATAAATAACAAACTATAACATCATAACCTCCAAATAAATACCCATAAACAACCATACAAAACATCAGGAATAATCTGGTTGGAATTATTGAATCAAAAAATTTATGATTTTTAGTTATCAACATAGTTAAATCAATTGATCCATTTGTTATCAAAAATATAACTATCAATTTCAATGATTTGGAGTTTTGTGATATATAAAATCTTTCCTATTAACAGTTGTTAATACTTATCTTCCATATGTATTTGATTATTTATTTGAAACTTACAAGTTGCAATGCCTGACCAATCAACATGATTAACGGTTGGTCTACTATCACAGTGACATCTTTCAGTAGCTGAAAACTTAGTAAATATAGTAAGAAACAACGCAGCTGGATCGTGGTGAATGAATTAAACATTTTTTTGGTTTGTTGTTTGATGAAACACGAATTTTTTAAATCAATTTTTGTAAATTTTATACAGAGAAGAAGATCGAGATTTATACAAAGCTCATTAATAAAAATTGATCATGTTCAAATTAAACAGTCGATCCAACTTAGTTGCTATGAAATCTACTTCTAGTGATGAGTGATTGATGTATTTTCACTAATTGTAGATCCCCCGTTTGTTCCATTCAATTTTCATAGCAAAATCACGCTTTTACAATGTATTCCAATCTGGAATCTCTTTCTTTCTTTCTTTCTAGCTTAATTCCATCATTCGATTGGTGTCCTATTAAGCTCCTACCCTCACACCACTACTATCACCAACATAAATCTCCTCTTCAATTTCCTCTTCTATTTCTACTTCAATTTCCTCACTCAAATCATTAGCTCCAACTTCTACTCCATTAGTCCCCACCACTTCAACATAAATACACAAATTCATTATAATCTCAAACATCCCTATACCACAAACAAGCACATCATCACTCATAAACCACATGGCAATAACATAGATCAGTATTCTTAACCCACTGATTTTCTTGAAATATTCAACATTATTGGAAATCATTGGAATGAAATCAGTTAATATCATGAAGAAATTTAGTAACAATATAATTGATTGTTCATCTGGTGTGAATCTTATTCTATTGGACTATTGATATAAGAAAAAAAGTGTTAGTATTCCAGTATTTTGAAAACAGTTTATGACCTAGGTTCATACCAGTAAGTTAGAGAGTTGTTTCCCTAGCTCCAATGGACTGTAATACAATTTGTAATTCCCCACTGACAGCACTATCAAGTGCACTAGAACAGTGTATAACGACATCTCTTTGCTCTTCTTCTTGTTCTTCTTCCTAAATAAATTTCAATAGAATCATTTAGTTTTTTCGTGTACTAAACTCGAAATATTTTTGCTATAGATACAGTGCAATACATAACATCAATTAATTTGAACTATGTGTTAATTATTTCAACATTTCAATCACTTTGTCGATATTCCGCACAGCAAACATTTGGTCTTTGTAACACCCATCCGTCTTCAAATAATCTTCCAAACACATCACTTTTCTGGCAGATTTCTCGTCTTCAATCAATTTGATTCTCTTACTTTTACGTCTATCGACATCAGTTTCACTGTTTGGTGTAGATAAAGGTGTTATTGGAACTTGGTTTTTCGCAAATTTATCCTCATACTTCATCACATAATAAAAAGTGCAATGACCTTTACATTCACTGCAAATAACTCCTTCTAAATCAGTGTCCACGTCTTCTTCAGAATTCAATTTCTTTACACTGAAAACATGTTTCACTAATTCTTTATTTGTTAACCCATTCATTATCGTATCTTTCAATTGCAATTCCATTTCCACTTTATCTCTCAACTCTTGTTTCCATTCCAAACATTTCCCATCTTTAATCAAATCAATAATCAACCCCCAAACATCAAAAACACTGATCTTATTCTTACCAAGTTTATATTTCTTATCAGCCAACATTCCAAATTCTAACCATCCATCCATAGTAAAATTAACAGCTTCATTAACATTAAACCCACAATTGAAACCAGCATGATAAACTCTTGGGAACGTAATAATAAACTCACCTTCATTTTGATCAGCACCATAAACTTCAATCCCATTATCAATCAATTCAAATGGTGAAACCAAAGTAACCAATTGATGCAAGATATCCGGTTGTTTACTAAACAAATCAGGTGCTAAATCTTCCATATATTTTTCAAAAAAATCACATGAAGAATTCGGAATACAATACCATTTTTTAACAGCTCCAAAATGTTGATAATTGGCACTTAATGTGAATTGATCTTCAACATGCCAACAGAAAGTCGAGAAAGTTGAGCCGATGTAAAGCCATGGAACTGTCATTCCTGAAATGTCGGTTGATAAATGAGTTAATAATGAACCTGGTGCAAATGGTAAATTATTTAAATTCATGTTATGATGAACATGTTTCATGAAATTTTGTTTCTTGATGGGATTTGACAGTGTGTTTAATGGGATATAATTCAATGATGGGAATCCTGTTCTAGTGCCTTTTGAAGAATTATGAATATCAGCTCCATAATAAACTTGAACTTTATTATTTTCTGACACTAGTTTCCAAAATGTCTTTTCTAATTCATCTGTACTTAAAGGTTTATCACTATTAAAGTATTGTTGATCAAATTTGTTACAGTACTGTTTGAAATCATCTAATGAAAAAATCTTTTTAGACTCCGTGAACCCATAATACCCATTTCCAATGATACAACTATCACAAAACCATTTTTCACTTGTTGGTACTGAGTCTAATTTCAAACATTTCAAATGATATGGTTTATCACAAGAATCACATAAAAGTAAAACATCACCATCCTGTTCCTCTTCGTCCTCCTCTTCTTCTTCTTCACCATCGTTCTCGTCGTCATCTTCACTCTCGGAGTGCACATCCAAGTGTTCTTTATGACATATCACACATTCATTATTATCATCATCAGAATCAGAATCAGAACCAGAAGAGTCAGGTTCGTCTTCATCTTCAAATTTCACCTCTTTTTCAATTTTTAATAAAGAAGTTGGATTTGCATCTTTGATGTTATTAAACTGTCTTTTCTCACTTAAGAAGTCAAAATAGTTTCTTAATTTACTAAGATAAACATTCTCTAAAGCTGTCTTATTGACTTTAAACTTGTTGCTCAATTTTTCAAAAACATTACTTTGAATCAATTTTTCATACTTAATATCAGGAATATTGTCTTTACCAAACTTCTGCTTACCTTCTATATCATTGAAAAATTTCACTATTTCAATGAAAATATCATAATAATAAACTTCTACTCCATCTAAGACAATTTTCCCTATTTCATTTTCTTTGTCATTGGAATCTTCAGTATTATTATCATTATTCATATCATTGAAATTTCTCAATTGTTTACAGAAAAACAAACGACATCTATTCAATATCCCCAACTCTCCTAGTTTTTGGATCCTTGGGACAAATTCAAATTTTCTTTTATTAATATTAAATTCTGGTGTAAAATCATTTGGAGGCTTCAATTTAAGGATTCCATATTTTGTACCAAGTTTCCCAATTTCTGGGGAGGATAAATATTTTATTGGGTCTGCAAATTCCTCTTCAGTGGGATATAACGTTGGCACTTGTGGGATTTTTTGCATTCTGTTTTTTCTAGTTTCTTTAAATTATAATCTTATGCTGGACCAGAGAGCTCTGTTGGTTGTTCAAGCAGGAAGCATTTTTTTGCAAATTGAAATGATTTTTTAAACTTTATTTCAAAAGTGTTTTACAATTGTAACAGTTGAAGAAAATGGAGTACATTCATGATAACATCTACCGGTAGCTACGGTAGTCTCACTGTAACCATCTCTTGTACTCCGATTGACTATTCAAACACCTTCTTCAAACTTAACTCTTCTTATCACTAATCACCTCATCTCCAGAGAGTCTTTCTGGGCCCTGGTACGGCCACTGCTCGCCATTTTTTCCAATATTTGTCCAGCAGTGGAAACTTGAAAGTTGAAACTAGTTTTACTTCTTCGTCAAATCTCATCTTACTGCTCTTCCAGAACTCTCACGATGTCCAGTCCTTACACTCTCGCCATATTAGGCTGTGGAACCATTGGCCAGGCTCTTTTGTCTGCGTACTTGGCCAGTCCAGCTGCCAAAACAGCACCAGCTAAAATCATTGCCTGTGTGAAATCTGAATCTTCAGCTTTGAAATTGAAACAACAATACTCCACCAGCTCAATCCCATTTGAAGTCAGTTTTGGTGATGACTCAAACTATAAAGCCGTTTCACAGGCTAAAGTTGTTATTGTTGCTACAAAACCTTACATCACTGAATCTGCTTTGAATTCTACTGCTGATGCGATCAAGGGTAAACTACTTATATCAATGGTTGCAGGTTGGACTATCAAGCAATTTTCTACTTACTCTAATAAAGTCAGCAGAGTCATGACTAATACACCTGCTAAATATGGTTATGGAACAGCTGTGATTTCAAATTCATCAAGTATTACTGAAGATGAACGTGAGTTGATTTTGGATCTTGTCTCTCCAATCGGTAAAGTTGTTGAATTACCAGAGAAAAACATGGATGCTGCAACATCATTAGTTGGATCAGGTCCAGCTTTTGTTTTGTTGATGTTGGAAGGTTTAATTGAAGGTGGATTAAGTATGGGAATTCCATTCCAAGAGAGTAAAGAATGTGCTTTGAAAGTTTTGGAAGGTACTGCCAAGATGGTTGAGCTAAGTGGATTGCATCCAGGTGAATTGAAACATAAAGTTTGTACTCCAGGTGGAACCACCATTGCAGGTTTGGTCGAAATGGAATCTGCAGGTGTTAAGAGTGGTATTATCAAAGGTGTGGAGAAAGCAGCACTAGTTGCCAGTCAGTTGGGTAAGAAATAACTCTTCTAATAGATTGTATCGTTCAGCTGTCTGTTTGTAGTTCCAACATGTTACATAAGTCTTGAACTACTAATATTTATCTGTTTGCTACTCTACTCAAATTCGAACTGACACCTTGTCTCTATTGTACCTCAGTCACATGACACGTCACGTGAGCCATTATATAATTAACAAATCATATAATAAAACTACATCGTAACTCAACCAATACTGAAGCTACGAGCTCCCGTCCAACTCTTTTATACTACGTGCTATCACTGCTATAACATCAATTAATATACAGACAGTTTGATCCACAATAAACTTGCTTAAACACCAAATAAATCGAATTATGACCACGATTTACCCGCCCGCACAGAAAACAACCAATGAAAACACGCTCGAATTCCTAGTCGTCGAAAATTTTCTTCAAACTCGCTTTTCAACATTTTCACTCCTTTTTCAAATTCTTTCTTCTTTTCCAACAACTTAACTTGTTAGTCTACAGTTTGTTTTAACTAAGAAAATGGTTCTACCAAGATTATACAACGCTACCTCCAAGGCAGCCTTCCAAGCTGCCAAACGTCAATTGGTCTTCAACAGAGGTTTGGCTACCGCTGCCGCTGCTCAAGGTAAAGTCAAGTGAGTATTGTCATTTCATTTCATTTCTTCACAGCAAGAAATTCAATCAAAAGGTTATCACAAACAGTCTGATCTGTGCACTGCATCAATACACTACCCATTCATATTGCAATTCATTGCCAATTGGCTCACATCATCACGTCTTTTGACCTTAAGCTTCCTAATTTACGTCCAATCATTTTTTTTGTTTTCTTTTTTCTTATAAGGGGGGGAGGGTGAGATTTTTACAATTCGGTCGTTACGACACAGCATTGGAAATATCTTCCGCTGGTGGATCCTTGAATTTATTGTCGCTTTTCAATTTCTCTGCCATGAATGAGCTCTTAATTTTTCTTTCCCCTGAAAAAAAAACGTTTTGGATTTTGATGGAAAAAAATTTTGGGTGTTTTTTTATTTTTTTGCAACATCAATGCTCAGACTGTTTCTATGTTAACCAACCGATATTCAAGATCTATCAAATACTAACAACATACACAGAGCCGTTATTGGTGCTATTGTCGATGTCCAATTCGAACAAGGTCAATTACCAGCTATTTTGAACGCTTTAGAAATCAACAACGAAAACGGTCGTTTAGTTTTAGAAGTTGCTCAACATTTAGGTGAAAACACCGTCAGAACCATTGCTATGGATGGTACTGAAGGTTTAGTTAGAGGTGAAAACGTTATTGACACTGGTTCTCCAATTACCGTCCCAGTTGGTCGTGAAACTTTAGGTCGTATCATCAACGTTATTGGTGAACCAATCGATGAAAGAGGTCCAATCAACACCAAACAAAGAAACCCAATCCATGCTGATCCACCAGCTTTCTCTGAACAATCCACTGCTGCTGAAGTTTTAGAAACCGGTATCAAAGTTGTCGATTTATTAGCTCCATACGCTAGAGGTGGTAAAATTGGTTTATTCGGTGGTGCTGGTGTCGGTAAAACCGTCTTTATCCAAGAATTGATTAACAACATTGCCAAAGCTCATGGTGGTTTCTCTGTCTTCACCGGTGTTGGTGAAAGAACCAGAGAAGGTAACGATTTATACCGTGAAATGAAAGAAACTGGTGTCATCAACTTAGAAGGTGAATCTAAAGTCGCTTTAGTTTTCGGTCAAATGAACGAACCACCAGGTGCTAGAGCTCGTGTTGCTTTAACCGGTTTAACCATTGCTGAATATTTCAGAGATGAAGAAGGTCAAGATGTCTTATTATTCGTTGACAACATTTTCAGATTCACTCAAGCTGGTTCAGAAGTTTCTGCCTTATTAGGTCGTATTCCATCTGCTGTCGGTTATCAACCAACTTTGGCCACTGATATGGGTCTTTTACAAGAACGTATTACCACTACCCAAAAAGGTTCTGTTACTTCAGTCCAAGCCGTTTATGTCCCAGCTGATGATTTAACTGATCCTGCTCCAGCTACCACTTTTGCCCATTTAGATGCTACCACTGTTTTGTCCCGTGGTATTTCTGAATTAGGTATCTACCCAGCTGTCGATCCATTGGATTCTAAATCAAGATTGTTGGATGCTTCAGTTGTTGGTCAAGAACATTATGATGTTGCTACCCAAGTCCAACAAACTTTACAATCTTACAAATCTTTACAAGATATCATTGCTATTTTAGGTATGGATGAATTATCTGAACAAGATAAATTGACCGTTGAAAGAGCCAGAAAAATCCAACGTTTCTTATCTCAACCATTTGCCGTTGCTGAAGTTTTCACTGGTATCCCAGGTAGATTAGTCAGATTGAAAGATACCATCACTTCTTTCAGAGATGTCTTAGCTGGTAAATACGATCACTTACCAGAAAACGCCTTCTATATGGTTGGTGGTATTGAAGATGTCATTGCTAAAGCTGAAAAATTAGCTGCTGAAGCTAAATAAATGAAGTGAATAAAGGTAACTTGATATTCTTTAAACTGGATTTTTATTTGAGATAAACTAGTCCATATGAAGTCAATTCCCCATCCATCATTGAAAAGGGGAAGAGATTTTATTTTAGAAGCAAATCAAAATGCATATAAAAGATATACATGAAGTAAAACGAAAATTAAATAAATAAACGAGATTTTATATTCTTTTTCAAGGTAGTTAATTGTCGTCGTCATTCATCATTGTTATTCAACTAGTAGTTCATTCTTCAGTGTTCAGTGTTCACTAACCTTCGTCGTTGTTCATTTATTAGTACAAAACATCCAGACATTTTTTAACTGAATCTCAATTAAAATCCCAAAATTATGGAAATTTGCCACCATAAATTTGAATTTGAATTGTAGTCGAAATAAAAACAAGACAACTAGCTGCAGAAAATGAGCGTTGATAACGAGCCTGTCGCCATTGAGGTCGACCATGAGAAGACTGTCGAAGAAATCAATGCAGCAACCATTGCCACAATTGAATCCTCATTCCAACTGGTGGCCAAAACTGTATCCACATTTGATCAACGTTATATCTTTAAAACTCTTAGAGAAATGGTTTCCATGAGAAAATCTTTGAATGCTAATGTCTTGGAATATTTGATTATCACTTATCTTGATGATGCTACATTGCTGCCATTCATAGGCTCTTCTAAAACTGAGACTTTGACTAAAGAAATTGTTCTTCCAGAAATTAAAATGATTATTCATTTACTGGTACAATTTTATTTATTGGATTCCAATCAATTGAAACAATTAGATCTTTTGAATATTGAAACTATTATCCCATTGATTAAATCTTATAATAGAAGATCTCTAGATTTGATTAACGCCAAAATTTGGTTTTACGTTTCAAGAACAAAAGAATTACTAAATGATTTGATTTCAGTCAGATCTGATCTATTGAACGCTTTAAGAACTGCCACTATCAAACATGATGATGAAACCTTGGGTTCATTAATCACATTACTTTTAAGAAATTATATTTTAACAAAAGATTATTCACAAGCTTTAAATTTTGTTGAAAAAATTGAGTTCCCTTCAAACATTTCAAATTCAATTGAGGCAAGATATTACTATTATCTAGCTAGAATCAATTCAATTCAATTAAATTATTCAGATGCACAAAATTATGTCACTAGTGCCATCAGAAAATCACCAACAACAGCAAATTCAATTGGGTTTTTACAAGCTTCTTATAAATTAAACGCATTAATTGAATTATTAACTGGTGAAATTCCAGAACTTTCATATTTCCAAAAACCAGGTTTTGAAAAAGTCTTGACACCATATAAGGAAATTTGTAAAGCTGTTAAATTAGGTGATTTGAAAATTTTCAATGAATTTTTAAATAAAAATCGTGAACAGTTCATTAAAGATGATAATTTAAGTTTAGTTACAAGATTGAGATCAAATGTCATCAAGACTGGTATCAGAATCATTTCATTATCTTATACAAAAATTTCTTTAAAAGATATTTGTATAAAATTACATTTAGATAATGAATCATCCGCTGAATATATTGTTGGTAAAGCAATTGCAGATGGTGTCATTGATGCAACAATTAATCATCAATTGGGATATGTTGAATCAAATGAAACCTCTAATGTTTATTCAACAAATTTACCGCAAGAACAATTCAATCAACGTATTAATTTTGTTAACTCGTTACATGATGATAGTGTTAAAGCTATGAGATATCCTCCAAGTGTTAGTAAGAAGGAAGATAGTGCTTTGTTGGAAGAGGTTAGTGAAGCGGATCTGGAGTTTATTAATGCTTTGCAAGATGATGAGGAAGATTTTTTCTAAAAGTCCAATAATAATGAAACAAAAAAAAAAAAAAAAAATTCAACCTACATAGTTGCTGGTTAGGATTCATATAAGATGTGTAAAATAGAAATTATTGATGCTATTTTATTGTAGGTGGTTTTATATATAACTAATTCCAATTCAAGCATGGAAAACATCTATGATCATTGGTCATTTGGTCAATCCTGTTTTTCTGCATGCTGGCCTTGAAAACGTCGAGTGCAAGTCTTGAAAATAAAATATCAGGAAAAACCAAAATTCAAAAATCTAAAATCAATTAGAAACTATTTGCAATTTAAATTAAATGTCTGTGTCAAATGGTGTCTATGACTTGCTTAATCAAACCTAGGTCAGTATGATTACGGCACTTGGTTAATTTTTTTTTTTTGTGTTTTTTGGCTTTCTAAGCTTTCTTTAATGAATGTGTTTGACCCTAAAACTAACCTTTTTTTAGGCTGCACTGAAGATAACTGAGCATAGCTACCAATGAACTTGACTGCCACCAACTGTCAACATAAATCCAAACAAGGCAAACTATTAAGATGGCGTTTTTATTAATTGAGTACAGACCCATTGGTTGGTTGAGTTTGTGCGGAGGCCATTAAAACTTCTTATCAAGGGATCATAGAGATATTATAGTAAATCGATGTGCACTCATACGTACTAGTAAACAGCTGGAAAGCAGAGAGAGAGCATGATTGTATTCATCTACATAGTACATCGTTTAATACAAAAAATTTTTGCTAGTTACTTAAAATAAAAAACTATTTCAACGTTTGCCAATTTCTCTTAAGGAACGAATATATCTCAAAGATCTTGAACCAAACCATAAAGTTGGGCCTAATAACAAAGCAGATCTTGCTAGAGTTTGGAAAATAGTAGAACCAGTATAATATTTCCAGAAAACTAATTCATAAGATAGAATCAATCCAATGAAAATTGCATTATCTTGAGTTTTGAAATTTTGAAAATTAATTAATTTCAGATTGAACCAGATTGCAAGCAATATGAATAATGATACAATTGGTAAAATGGCAAAAGCTATTGCAATTATAAATGGAACAGTTTTTGGAGGTTCATTGAAAATATGGTAAATTTCAGGTTTGGGTCCAATTCTTTCAGCCTTTGTATGAACAGTTTGAATTTCCTTTGGAATGACTATTGAACCAATTGATTCAAAGACTTTGTTTGGATCTTTTAATGAGTCAACACCAATTATTTTTAAATCTAAATAATCATTTGATCTGAATAAAGAAGGTAAATCATTGAATTTTAAAGATAATGTAGCCTTTTTGTTGCTATTGCGTAAAATTGGTTGATATGAAGTTTCAATACCATCCTTGTTTGATAATTTGATGAATAATTGTGCAGGTGTTTGATTTATCTCAAAAGAGATATCAAGAATTGAATTTTGAGAATTGAATTGAACAGTTGAACCGAATTCTTTGGAGACTCCGTCCACCTCTAGTTTCCCATTGGAGAAAGAAAATGCTGTTGCCACACAAGACGCTGTAAGAAGCGATGCCACTGAACTGAGTTTCATTGTTTCTTCGATTCAGTTTTGTTGTTGTTTCAATTCTCTTTAACGACGACGTGTTTTGAATCTTTGGAAAGAAAGAAAAGAAAAAGAATGAATTCCGGACAAGAATTCCGAGGGATGGCTACAAAGTGGATTTGATGAAGAAATTGAATTGAATTGAATTGAATTGAATTGAGATGCTATGTGATGATCAAAGACTGTTTAGCTATATTATGGTGTTAATGCAATTGTGTGGATTTGTTTCAGATTAAAAACTAGTTAAAATTTGAGAATTCATTCTTGAACAATAACTGACGTAGTTGGAACTGGGACAACATCTGGGACTGGATCTGTTTCAACACACAGCTCAAAATCACCTTCTTCTTCTTCTTCAACAACAACAGCAGCAGAAGCAATAGCTGTAGAGACTGCTGGTTGAGGGGATGCAACAGCTGGAATTTCTTCAACAGTAGTCAGAGCTTCTGGAACTTCATTGAAAGGAACTTGTTCTGTAACTGGATCTGATTCTTTTTCGGTAGTAGTAGTAGTAGATGAACCAAAATTGAAGAAATTAGCCATCAGTAACTCCAAGGCAATAAACCACTCTTTCAAGATAGAAAAGAACTGTAATTTGGCCATTAATTTCTGCAACTTGCTTTGTTTAGACACTTCAACAACACCAACAGAAGGAGGAATAGAGTCAGCCAATTTTCTTAACAATTTGTTCAAAAAACTAACGGAGTGGTTGTAACTGGAAGACGCGGCTCTGAACGAGGTGTAACTCAAACCGGAAAACACAACAACAAAAGTGGAAAACACGAAAGACAATACCAACAATGGGAGAATAAACGCGGTTGAAGCTGCACTGATGGCAATGAAAGTGACCAAGAAAAGGCCGAATGCGAAAGTTGATCTTGCGAATGCGAGTGACATTGTGCTGGTTTTTGTTGTTTGTGCTGCTGCTTTGTTCTTGTTCTTGCTGTTGTTTTGAAGAAGATTCCTGGTTTTTATACTAATTAAAATTTGGCACATTTTTTCATTTTTGTGTAACTTCTTAACTATGAGCTGATCTATCTTGATTTGATTTGATTTGATTCATTGGAATTAACCTCACAGCTCGTATTCGGCTGCAAGCCACGACAGACAACGCTCCACTTCTGCCACGTCTTGAAACTCGATCTTCATCAGCTTGTCATGTTGGTCCAGAATCTCCAAATTGATTTTGCTGGATGTGAAGTCGATGGACTCCAATTCTGCTTTGATAGAGATCTTGCTAGTGGTAATCTTAAAATGTGTTGTTGGTGATGTGAGAATACGTTTGAATGAATCCTGTGTATAATCCTTCTTGCTAATATTGCAGTATCTTAAAACTTCTAATTTTTTAGCTTTATCAACTTCGTTCTTCTCTCCCATAATCTCTGTCTTGATGGCCCTGTACAATTGTTTAGCCAAATACTCGTGTTGGAAATGACCCACTAATGGCTTCAAAATATCACCTTCTGGTTTCACCATTGATTTACCTAACTTATTAGCAGAGTTCAACACTTTAACTTTCAAATTAGACTCCAAGTTTCGTTTGAACTTAATAGTCAACATAAGTCTCAAATAACATAAAATCAATTCGCTTCTCTTAAACTCGACATTATTCTCTGGTATAATAATGGTCTCATCTTCCAATTTTGGATCAATGTACTCCAACTCAATAATTTCATGACCTCCACCTTCGTTCAAATGAATGGAAATCTTATAATCGTTCTCCAGTTGAACACCACATGATATCAATTCAACAGCTTCTTTACGTAATTGTTCAAACAATTCTTCTTCAAAAATATAAAATTTCTCTTTATCAATTTGAGATTTGATAGTTTCATTGAAATTGATGTTCTCTTCAATTCTTGATTCTCCAATAATTTCACCGTCTTGATTCTTGATTCTCACTCTAAGTAATCTTTCTTCGTTCAATTTACCACCCTCCATGGCAATAACTTGGATATGTTTATCATTATTAACTGGTTTCAAAATAGCTGAACCTTTTTTCTTGAAAATGGATCCTGAATCTTCATACCCATATTTGACAGCAAAAATTCTTTTCCCGGTCAACTTATCTCTAGTTTTATAAAGCATATCTTTATTATCAAAGTTCTCAGCGATAACATCCCAAAAATATTTCTCTTTCATAACTTCTTGATTCAATCTAACACTAGCATCATTTAATCTTCCAACTGCTGCCTCTAAACTTGAAATTTTCCAAACATGTCCAATTTCTTTATCCTCTTTATACTGTGCCTCTTTAACTGTTTCGTCTGGTTCTTGAATTGAAGTATCTGAATTCAATGAACCTAATGGAACAAATTTTTTCAAATGTGCAGACATTGAAACCGTTCCTGCTGCAGGTCTAACTGAACTGATTAACAAAGCAATGAAATCTAGAGATAAGGATGATTCATTCAATGCAATACCAATCTGTTTTAAAAACTCTTGTTTTTTCAACATGAATTCATTATTATTTTTAATTCCAATTTCTTCATCATCGGCTTCATCATCTTTTTCTTCTTCTTCATTTTCAAGTCTGGACTGTTGATCATCAGATTCATTTGAGTCTTGTAAATTTGCTGAATTGATTTCTTTGATTAATGACTCCTCTGTTATCTGAGCAAATGGTCCTCGTTCTTGTATGATTCGGGGTATTAATTGATTCAAACTCAGTTTATTTCTATTTGGTTAGCTTTTAATCATCCTGAAAAAAAAGAAGAAAAAAAAAGAAACACTCACTCGTCTAGTTGAAATGGATCAACATGCTCATCAAGTAGCTTTGGGTCTAGTGACAATTCGATCTCATCAGTCTGCATCATGAACGTTATGTCTCGCAATTGTTTTGATTTATATTGAAGAAGTTCTGAAAAAAAAAATCTTTATGTACAACTGAAATTTCAACCTACGAATATTTACTGTGAATGAGAAAAAGACATGAATTTCTTCTATAAACATGGAGAATTTTAGCAATCACACCAACTCTAAAATAACACAGATCATCGTAGAAACACACCAAAGTGAAACCATCACTGTTCCAACAAATTTATCCAAAACCCATCCATTAATTGGAACAAAAATCAATAAAAATAGTAGATTGACTAATAAAGTGACACCAGAAACTATCAAAGTTTTAGAAATGACGATTTCAATGGCATTATTAAATTTTGGAAATAACATAGTTCCTGAACCCCCAATTCCTAATAAAATGTTCAATAATGGACCACCAAAACATGCAGAAAGTGCCATAATTGGGAATCCCATTTTGGCAATGGTGAAATTACTTATAAAATCACCTAATGAATTTCCAATTGCGAAAATTGTTATCCCTAAGATATCATCAGATAAATCAAATAAAATTGAAATGAATTTAATTATTGAAATTAATTCAGTGGCAATTGTTGATATCCAAAAAATTGAAATTAAAAATCCCAAAATTGTGAAAAAAATGTTGATTAATTTTGTTATTATTAATGATGCAGCTTGGGATGACGATTTGATCAGTTTTTTGTATGAAATGAGTAAAGTTATTAGCAGTGATGAACAAATGATGGATGATAAAATTATTAAAAACTTATTAAAATCTTGAAATAATAATAAACTGATTGCTAATGGAGATATAATTGATTGAATTAAAAAAAATTTATAATTATCAATGATTGAATCATTATTATTTTTACCATCGTATTCAATTATTGGGATAGTTAACCTAAGCACAGTCACCATTGGTAAACAAATAATATTAAAAATTTTTGATAAAAATGATTGATCTCTAAAGTTTTGTAAAGTTGGGAATATCAACAACCAAGTTGAATTTTTAATCAGTAAATCATCTTTTAATAAATGACTGGTTAATTGATTAAATGCATCAACATAATCATCATCATTATGATGAGATATGAATTCCGGATGTGCAAAATTTGTATCATTATTATTTGTAAAATCTCTATCAATTTCATTTGTAAAAGGTTCAAGAATAGCTGGTGCTGTGTTGATTGGTCTATGTGGATCATCAAACAATTGATTTTCTTCGTCATCTTTGTAGATTGAAGTAGCTGACATCCTAATAAAAGGATCTGAAGTTGCTCTTGATGGGATAGTTTTCATTGAAATGATATCATTATTATTATCAATATTGATATTATCATCATTAGAATTTGATGAATGTAAATTATGGTGTTTTGAATCTAATTGATAAAAATCATTTAATTTTGAGTTTAGTTGAATAGCAGATAAGATTGATGGTCTATAAAAATGATTCAAGGAATCTGCTGTCCATTGATTTAATTTATGATTTTTAGAAGTTTCAAAATTTATAAATTGATTGAAATTTTGTTTATCAATTGTACTTATTGAACTCAAGATTTCTTCATCGTTTAATTCATTATTCTCTTCAATTATGAATCTATTAACACCATCAGTTTGTAAATCATTTTCATCAATATGTAAATTTCTAATTTTTTGATCAATCAGTTGAATTTTTCTTTTTCTAATTGAGATCCAGTCCCAAAAGACAACAAATATAACATAACTTGAGTATAATAATATCATGACAATCGATTCCAGAGTTGTAATTTCACCATCAATTAATATCAAGACGGTGATGCAATATGCTATTAATAAAAACCCAATATCTCTAATGAAAGGTTTTTTAACAACTTTAAAAGGTTTGATGATAGCCATTGAACCAACAACAACACAAGTTATGAAAACAGCAGCACCAATAATTTCTGCAATGGCTAAACTTGCAGAACCAATTTTAATTGATTCAAAAGTTGAAAAAACATCTGGACTTCCATTACCTAAAGCTAATAAAGTTACACCAGTTAAACTTTCACTCATTTGGAGAAATTTTGCTAATGAATTTAAATTCGGGCAAAGAAATTCACTTGCTGTTATCCCCAATGATGTGAACAGGATGATTAATGTTATTGAATAAATGATTAGATTCAATATCTTGAAATTTGAACAGTAATAATATGACACATAATTGAGTACACCTATTTTATAGTCTTGACAGTATAGTTGTGCATAAGGGCATTGTTCTTGTTGTGGTTTGTTGTACACTGCGTGGCAATTTGGTTCCGTATCATCATCATCATCATCATCATCTAGCGAGGATGTAGAGTTTGACTGGATCAGGAAGTTTTGTGGAATTGAAGATTGATGTGAAGTGATGTCTGTTGAATGATGGAGGGATGAGATGTTTTGAGCGCAGCAGCAGGGTACTATTAGTGAATAGAAGAGTTGTATGAGTCGCATAGTTTCGCTATCACACTAGTTGTGTCAGTGGTTTCAAACTTTCAGTCTTTTGAGAAATTTCAAATATTGGTGAATTTTGATTATTATTTTTTTGATACACGAATTTTCAATCGTAGTTAACGGATTCTACAAAAGAGCAGTTGATGAATTAGTTAGTTATATAGTTATAGAAAGATGTATAGTTGATATAGACCAATGCAACAGTTAAACAGATGTTAAGCAGAGTAAGCTAATTTTTCAGCTGGGAAAGAAGGACCAACTTCTTGAACACTCAATTTAGCCAACCATTGACCTTTATCGACACAAGTATCTAAAGAGTCACCAGAGACAACACCAGCAATGAAACCAGCAGCAAACGCATCACCAGCACCGTTGGTGTCAACCAATTTAGCAGCGTCCAAAGCATGAACTGGGTATTCTTTGACATCAAAAGAATCATCTGCTGGGTTGTAAGTCACTGTGATTGTTGGTTCCAAACCATGAGTGATGATGACAGTTCTGAGTTTCTTGGTGTTGACTTTAGGTTGTTTAGCAATGTATTTGGCAATCTCAGTAAGGTCTTTTGATTGCAAACCATGGGATTCGCCGTAAGCTTCAGCTTCAGATTCGTTACCAATAACGAAATCAGCAAAGGCAATAGATTTGTCCAATGGGTCTTTGAAGAACTGAGGAATGAATGGAGCAGACAAGTTGATTGCAAAAGTTTTGTTGGTGTCTGCGGCGTGTTGACCTAGCAAGGCAATGGCTTCTGGAGACACGGTGAGATGGAATCCACCAATGTAGAAAGCTTTAGCACCTTCAACGTAGCTCCAGTTCTCGGGTTTTTGCAAATGGTTTGGAGTGAAGTGGTTAGCAGCAGCAAGATCAGTGACTAAACATCTGTCGTGGCCAGTAATTAAAGCAGCACATTTCCCAGTGGCATGGGCATCTTGGAACTGATACAAAGTCTTGACACCGGCTTGCTCATTGGCCTTAAGTAACAAGTCAGAGTACTGGTCTTTACCAACAGAACCAAAATAGACAACAGAGTTTGGTGGAAGCATGTACTGAGCACCTCTTGCGGTGTTTTGGGCAGCACCTCCAGCAACGTATTTCACGGTTGGGTTGGCAATGACCTCGTCGTAGATAGGCAAGTGTTTAGGCTCGATCAAGATGGCGTCGTTGGACTTGAGGTCGTATTTGTTGAGGAAGACAGTGTCCACGTCGACTTGGAGGTCGAGCAATGGGTTTCCTAGACAGACTAGTTCGTATGGCATCTTGGTTTGTTCTTTTCAGGTATGTAGTGATCAACTGGCTGCCAACTGGTTGTGTTGTTCTCTTCGTCATCAAATGAAATGAAATGAAATAAAATAAAATAAATTTTTCGCCATGTGCAAATTGTGAGATTTCATTCAAGTTTGTGGTACGAAACCGAAACACTTTTGATTCACAGTCTCCTAGCCAGCCAGTTCTGCTGCTCTTTAGTCTCACGACACGACACGACACGTTCCACTCCACGATTGAAATCCCATTCAAGAATCAGTTGTCATCTTCTGCAGAATGGTCTACAACGACATCTTCCTCCAGTACAACCCGTTCTTCAACTCCTCAAACGAGCCAAACACCAACCTTTATAAAGCACACTCCCATGAGATCTTGGCCTCGGTGTGCTTCTACTCATTACTTATGGCTGCGTGCCCATGGATAGCAACCACTTTGTTTGGTAAACACTACACGGTGCTCAGTCGCAAGGACAGAAAGAACTTTGATATTCACATTGTCGCGATGGTCCAATGTCTAATCTCCATCGCTGCCATTGTGCCTCTTTTCGGAGACGAATACCTAGCACAGCACCCTGTCCTAGGCTACCACCCTTACGCTGCCTCGGTGAGTGCCATCACCATTGGCTATTTTCTCTGGGACTTGTACGTGTGCTTGAAATACTTCCATCTATTTGGATTCGGGTTCTTATTACACGCTGCTGCTGCGTTATACGTTTTCTGCACTACCCTCAGACCTTTCTGTCTTGATTGGGTCTCCGGTTTTTTGCTATTTGAACTATCCTCCCCATTTGTCAACATCAACTGGTTTCTCACAAAACTCCCAGCTGATTTTGCACCTGCTTGGTTCACTATTGTCAATGGGCTCACTCTGATCGTTGTTTTTTTCCTAGTGAGAATCGTCTGGGGTTTCTATGCGATCTACGCAGTCACGCTCGAGTTCATCAACTTCAAAGACCACCTCCCACTCTGGCTAGTGTCCTCCATCGTGTTTCTCAATCTAGCCTTGGACTCGCTCAATGTTCTTTGGTTCCAGAAAATGGTGAGAATTGCCTTGAAAAAACTGCAAAATGGCTCTGTTCAACAGCAAAAGAAACAATGAGCTTTTCCCCCTCTTCCTCCCATCTGTCCATACACTACACCTAGATAATCAAAACAACTGAAGTAATATGAATATTATTGAATAAATTTGTAGTTCCCAAACAGCGGTTCGAACCACCGCCTCACAAGTGTCTCACTTTTGCCTTCAATTTGAAATTTTTTGACATTCTCGACCCAAAAATCTCAATAAACAACGAAAAAGTGAAAAATTTCCAATAAAAGTGAAACTACAATTTGCAACGTAACTCTTTTTCCACTTCAACTGTTGAGAACTCACACCATAATGTCCATTCTCACAACTTTTGCCGGTCTGCTGGACAACAGTTCCGTCAACTGGAAATCCATCATCTTAGGGTTCACTGCTTTCCAATTTTTCTGGGAAACTTATTTAACGGCAAGACAATATAAAGTTTTAAATAAGAAAAATTTACCAGCAACTTTAGCTAAAGAGATTAAACAAGAGGATTTTGTTAAATCACAGGCTTATTCTCGTGCTAAGGCTAAATTCTCAATTTTTCAAGACACTTTTAATTTTATTCAAAATGTTGCATTTATTAAATTTGATTTCTTACCAAAATTATGGTCAGTTGCTAAAACTTTTTATAGCTCAACTGCCAAATTTTTACCTGCTTTTGCTCAAAATAGTTTGATTGTTCACAGTTTGTTTTTCTTGTTCACTTTACAAATCATTTCTTCAACTGTTTCATTACCTTTATCTTATTATAAAAATTTTGTTTTAGAAGAGAAATTTGGTTTTAATAAATTAACAGTGTCACTTTGGATATCTGATATGATTAAATCTTTATTTTTAACAGTGGTCTTAGGGTTCCCAATCCTATCAGCTTTCTTGAAAATTATTGATTATTTTGGTGAAAATTTCATTTTTTACGTTTGGGTTTTCTTAATTGTGGTTCAAGTCATTGCAATTGCCATCTATCCAACTTTGATTCAACCTTTATTCAACAAATTAACTCCATTGGAAGAAGGTCCTTTGAAATCTTCAATTGAAAACTTAAGTGCTAAAAATAATTTCCCATTATCAAAACTCTATGTTATTGATGGTTCCAAGAGATCTGGTCATTCAAATGCTTATTTCTATGGTTTACCTTGGTCAAAACAAATTGTCATTTATGATACTCTGATTGCATCTTCAACTGTGGAAGAAACTACAGCGGTCTTGGCCCATGAAATTGGTCATTGGGCTTTATCTCATACTTCTAAAATGTTGATCATTTCTCAAGTGCATATCTTAGCTTTATTCAGTTTATTCTCTGGATTCATAAACAATAATTCATTGTTCAATAATTTCGGTTTTGTCAAAGAACATCCTGTTATCATTGCCTTTTTATTATTCAATGATTTATTACAACCTTTAGATAATATCTTGTCATTCCTAATGAATTTATTATCAAGAAAACATGAATATGAAGCTGATGAATACGCTGTTAAATTAGGTTATTCAAAAGAGTTATCAACTGCTTTAATCTCTTTACAAATTGAAAACTTAAGTTCAATGGATGCTGATTGGTTATATAGTGCCTACCACTATTCTCATCCTATCTTAGCTGAAAGATTAGATGCAATTAATCAAAAGGCTTTGATCTATGATGTTAAAGAAAAATAAGCCCTAGCCGCTTTAATATTATTTGAATTACATAAATGATAAAATTTGAAATGACATTGGTATGAATTTTTTTTTATATAAACGTTGTTATAATAACTATTACTCTGATCTTTAGTATTGTAGTTGTATCTTACAAACTAAACTAAAATAATATCTAAATTAATAAATTATGATTAATGAATATGATCTATACAAATTGATGACTATTAATGAGGAATTGAATTGGATAATTGACCTGAATTACCAAGCTTGTAATTCTTCAAAATAATCAGTTCTTGAATTATTTAAATCCAAATATTTAGAAACTGAGTATCTAACATCATCAACTAATGCATTATGTGCGGCTGTGACAATGGCTAAAGTACCATTAGCTTCTTGAATATCTTGTTTAACTAATTCTTCTATGTTTGGTCTACCAAATCTAAATTCAACAAAATCTAATGATGAAATGATTTTCTCTGTTCCACCTAAAGTTTTATCATTATCAACAACATCTTCTTCCTTTAATGAATCATTTTCAGAACTTGATGATGTTGTTGTTGTTTGATTTTTATCAGAAAATCTGGATCCAACTGTAGAACTTGGATTTGTAACATAGATGATAACTTGAACTGATGAATCTCTTAATTTCAATAATTCATCATAGATCCAATCAACTGAATGCCAATGTCTAATAACCCAATATAATTTCATATGTTGTTGTCTTCCCTTTCTGACATTATCTAAAGCATGACCATATGGACCTGAAATACCTGTACCACCAGAATACATAACAACTGAATCATAATGTTTAATTTCACTTCTAGTTCCATATGGACCTTCAACGGTAACCCTAATATCACCAGTTTGATTTGGTAAGTTTCTTAGATATGTATGAATTTGAGTAGTAACACCACCTTTAATTTTAACTAAGAATGTAACTTCTTCATCAGAAGTTTCAATAACAGTAAATGGATGATTTTGGAAAAAAGTTGTTGGTTTTAAGAAATGAACAAATCCAAATGCACCTGGGAATGCTTTCCATAATTTATGTCTTGGAACAACAACTTTTAAAACTTCATCAGAAACAATTGAAACTTTTGCCATTCTTGCACCAAAATAAACTAATCTAACAATTCTAACAAATCTATCAAAACACCAAATTGCAGCCATACAATAAGCCATTGCTGTATAACCTAATTCACCGGAATGGATCCAAACACCAACTAACCCAATGGCAATGAAAACAATGTGGAAGAATAAGAAGATTTCATAAAAATGTTTTCTCATTGGGTAACATGCAACAACTATAGCTGCACCAAACATGGCGACTGAAATAATACCCCATCTATACCAAGGTTTGGTCAATCTTGATTTCAGTTTACCAATACCTCTAGATTGTCTTTCCATAGCACCTGCATGTATTAAAGATGCAATGAAATTAAATCTGGAGATCCATTTATGATAAGTATAGAAAGTTGATTGTTTCCAACCAGTTAACCAAATCAAGAAATTGTTTCTACCAGCAAATAAAAATGATAAGATGAATCCATATAAAGCCAAGATACCAATTCTATCACCAGGATATCTTGAAGCTTGACCTTCTCTTGTAGCCCAAATGGTATCATGTTCAACGTATTCATATTTAACACCACAGAACACGAATAATAAGACAAAAAATCCAAATAAAATGATGGACTCTAATCTTGTTGGTAATAACCCCCATGCAACGTTCCAAAATCTAACCACATGAGCATGTCTTTTATTTGGTAATAATGAAGGCAAAGTGATGTATTTTCTGAAAGTGTTACCAATTGATGATTTGAAATATTTTGGAATGAATCCAGTTTTCTGTAAGAAATTGATTATAGTGGCTATTAAAACTAAGAATGCCCAATATCCAATTAATCCAGCACCCATATATTCAGCATAACTGACATTTCTGTATCTAACTCTCATTGAGTCATATCCATAGTGGTAATATTTCTTGTTATAATAGACTGGATAGTTAACCACTTTAGTTTTATTGAAACCTTTGATTTCAGTGGTATTGACAATATATTTTGTTGCGTTGATATAAGATTTTTCTAATTGAGCAGTAGTAACATTAATTTTCAAACCTTGACAAGTATCTTCAAAAGCTTTAAACCCAAGTAAATAATCATCTTTCAATTGATCTTTCAAACAATATGCAAAAGAATCTCTTGCTGCTGAGTTTTTACATTCACACTTATAAGCTTTAGCAGTTTCACCTGGACAAAATCTTGCGGTGACCCACAATGCTTGTTTACAACCAGCAACAGCAAATTCACCATCATTGTACCAATGGAAGATTTTGCTAGCTGATACTGTTGATGCTATAAATATCAAAGCTTGAAGTAAGATTGAAAACTTCATCTTGATCTTGATCTTGATATTGACTAGTAAGCAAAAAGAAAAAAAAATAAAAACAGAACTCGAACTACTGGAAAGTTTTGAAACAGAGAGAAAGGATTTCTTGTTGTTTATATAGTTTAAGGAATTAATCTATTAAAGACACACTTCCACTGAAAAATTTCAGAAGCACTCGACTCGCTCAAGATGTAAAAGATAAAAATTTCAGCAGGGACTTTTGTAAAGATGGTTAAGATATCTCGACGTTAATTTGTTGTTCCTGTCAACTGAAACAATAGAATCGGAATTTTAGAAGTCGTTGACGCAGCTTAATGCACTGAGCAATCCCGTAGGACTCAAGGACGACCTCGGACCAGCTCACAGCTGCAGTTGAGGTTCAGAACGAGTCTTTGGAGTAGGTTTACGAAAGTTGTTTGCTGAGCTTTGGAAGTATGAATTGGTATGAGTATTGATATTGCTATCTCGTATACACTCATCTGCTTCTCATGTCTTTACCACCACTACAACTTAAGTTACAAGCAAATAACCCACCTATCTCTGCCATCAATTAAAGTTATCGCTGCGATCGGCAGGAACTTCAGAGTTCAGACCTTGAAAAAAGCTTGTTTGGGTCTGGCATGAACTTGCAGCAGAGACTGATGAAATTATATAAAAATTGAAGTCAACTTTCAACTTTCAAGGTATGAAATCTAACACTTTTTCACCTTCACAGCACTGCAATAAGTAGCAATACTGGTTGTGGGTACTATTTAGATCTACATATAACAGGACTGCACTCTTGCTGAAGCTTTTTTTCCAACTGTTAAACAACATAGAAACTTCCGTAACCAACCGCAACACGGATTATCTTCCAATGTCCATCTTCCTAGTTAGGAATATAAAAACAGTCTTCAGACTTTCCAGTCCCTGAATCTTCAAAGAGCTTTTGCAATTAAAATTCAAAATTATCTTCAAAATCAGCACAATATCTCATCCATCTGCCAAAGTATCTTTCGCATCTATGTGCAATCTTACAAATTATGTACAAACTACATAGTACACAGTACACAGTACAACCACACAATGCACATTGATTTATGAATCACATTCTAGCATGGTTAAGCCAGGAGCCTTCAAAATACATAGTGATAGAGTTCAAACTTCAAGGCTGACATTTCAATTTACAAAGAAAACCAAGTCGACAACCGTTGGACCAAGAGACTTGAAATGCTTGTTTATTAAACTCATTACCTGAACTCTCACTGGTCAAATCCATAAATTCGAAATACCTAACTGAAAACTCAAACAATTAGGGTTTTATTCTCTTCTAATTGGCTAAGCATGTAAATTACACCCTTTTTTCAAAACCCATCAGGACAATTTTTTTCAAACTTCAACCATAATTTTGACTTTGTTGCAGCCATTATTAATTGGAAGAAAAGGTATTGCAAACGTCTATATAACTTGTAGTATTGCTGGACTTAAGCCAACTCTAGAGCTCTTAATCTTATGTATTTTTGTTTTGGTCCGGAAATAAACTGTCGAAAGTTTGAATTCATATTTCCATTAAGTTTTAACGCAAAAGTTTACAATTCTAAAATTAAAGCTCTGTAGTTGAGCTGTAGTTAATAGTCCTTATTTTAAGATTGAACTTAGCAGTAAGAGCCATGTTGCAAACTAAATGAATTTCATCAATCAATATTAATTTGTTTTTGCATTGTAAGACTGTAACTAGTACAGTGGTACACTGTACGTCTAGTATATTTTGATAGTAATTTGACACAACTTACTGCAAAATTATGATAAACTGGACTTTGATGTTCAAGAGTCAAGACTCAAGGCTCATAAAAATTCGCTCCCGAGGTTCAAAGACTACGAATGTAAAACATATGTGTGACCAGTTTGTGTTCTGCAAATCGATCTGATGTTTTTGCTTTGAATGTCATCTTCAAACTTCATAATATTTAAAATCTTCAACATAATTTTGGAACCTGCATTTTGATCAAAAATCAAAACAATGCAAGACTACTGTTTTACTCAGAATAGCATTATGGGACTAAAGATTGGGACTTGTTTTTTCTGACTCTTGCTTACTTATAGTTATTCAGCTGTTTTTGATTCATGAATTTTGAACTGAATTTGGTATAAAGCCCACCTTCCTCCGACCGTGGCCCAAAACCATTAAGCAAATCAGCTCAAATCTTCTAAACCAATTGACCAACATCCTAATTGGCTGTATCATCTTTAAACCCAATTGTTCAGAAATTATTAGACATCTTGTGGAAATACATAAATGAAGAATTCCCTTCTTTGATCTGAAAACTTACCCTCTTCTGGAATCCTCGATGATCATGAAATTTGATAGCTGGGAGAAAATTGTGGCAAATTCTTTAGAGAACCCTTGAAATCCATCAAATCTTCAAACATGTCTTCCTCTTCAACGTCAAGTGCACTAATTGTTGGATCAACAGGGCTGGTGGGAAATTTTTTCCTCAAGCATTCCCCAGAGTTCTTCCAAAAAGTCTATACAATTGCAAGAAGAGAACCAAAAAATTCACAAGATCCTAAAATCACTAAAATCATTGAAGAAGATTCTTCTAAATGGGCATCAGAAATTGAAAACTTATGTAAAGATCCTTCATCTCCAATTGACACTTTCATTTCAAGTTTAGCTACAACAAGAGGCAAAGCTGGTGGTTTATCAAATCAATATAAAATCGATCATGATTTGAACTTAGAATTAGCCAAAAAGGCAAAATTGAGCGGTGTTAAAAATTATATTTTGGTTTCTTCAGTTGGTGCATCTTCCAGTTCAATGTTCCCATATTTAAAAATGAAAGGTGAATTAGAAGATGATATAATTAACTTGAAATTTGATAGAACTATAATTTTGAGACCAGGTGCCTTATTAGGTGAAAGAGAAACAAATCATGGGGTTTTAAATGAAGCTGCTGTTAAATTGCTTGGCTGGACATATGGAACATTTGCTGCTAAATTTACTGGTAGTCCTGTTTATGGAGAAGAAGTTGCTTTAGCTGGTTTGAACACTTTGGCCAAACTAGAAAATTCCCCAGTTTCAAATGAACCACAGGTTGTTGTGTTAAAAGGTTTGGAGGTCAACCAAGCAGCTGAGAAAACCGCTTGATTTATTTCACTTAGTTTAAATTTAGTTTATCTGTATCATGAATCAATACGACATTCAAATTTTAACTCATAAATTTTAAAATAAACAGTGTCCATCATCATGAAAGCAGTACTAGTACGTTGTGAGTCTCTATGATCTTATCAGCTTAAGAAGCATTCAAGCACTAATTACATGAAACTGTCAACTTTCAATTAACGGCCGTATTACATAACTTCTTTTTTTGTCTGTCCAATTTTCAACGTTTTTTTTTTTAGTTTGATTTGATTCAAAAAATTCAAACTAACGCACATTGTAAATCACAAATTTAGGCTTTAGCTCTGTGTCAGTCTGTGCTTTAAACTCATTTAATTCTCTCAGTTGTTGAATATCCAACAGCTTCTGGTGTTATAATCACAAGGTTAGGATGTCCTTCATGCTGAACAAAAGAGCTTTGCGAACATTGGTGATACTTCCAGTCGTGGTGATTTTAATTTATTTTATAAAGACCCAAAGTCATCATGTTGCAATCACTGGAGAAGTTAATGTTAATAAAGGTAGCCAACTTGATAAACGTGATTATGACTGGATCATCAACCCATTAAACAAGTACAATCCAAGAGTAAAGGAATTAACGTTTAAAATACCTGGTGAAAAGGCAGCAGAGTTGTTTGCTACAGATGAAGATTTCATTTTCTCAAAAGATTATCTGGATAATATAATAAACTTGAATGATAAAGACGTTAAAAAATTAAAGAAAAATCATAAGAATTACCTTCAAACTATATTATCTGACACAAAACATGAATATTTCCATGACGGGAATTTAAAACCTGAAGGTTCCGGTATAGTTTTCGTTGGTGGTGGTAAATTTTCATGGTTATCATTGATTTCCATTGAACAAATAAGAACATTAGGATGTACTTTACCAATTGAAGTTTTCATTGGCTCACAAGAAGATTATGATGAATATTTTTGTAATATTATTTTACCAAAATTTAATTCAAAGTGTACATATTTGAAAGATGATATCCCAAACATTGAAAAAAGACTTGATGCTAAAATTGGAGGTTATCAATATAAATTACTGGCAATCTTAGTTTCAAATTTTGTGAATATTTTGTTTTTAGATGCTGATAATGTTCCTGTTCAAGATCCAACTGTATTTTTTGAATCTGAATTATTTAAAGAAAAAGGTTTATTCTTATGGCCAGATGCTTGGGCAAGAACTACAACACCTAAATTTTATGATATAGTTGGTTTACAAATAGATCAAAAGCAAATTGTTAGAGGTCCGTACGCTGATAAAGAATTACCAGCAAATATGAATTTGAATAAAGACTTAAACCTCCATGATTTCAAAGGTACTTTAAAAAATCCAACTTGTGAAAGTGGAATGGTTCTTGTTAATAAAAAACAACATGCTAAAACGTTGTTACTAGCATTGTATTATAATGCATATGGTCCAGGAGTTTATTATAGAATGTTAACTCAAGGATCCGCAGGTGAAGGTGATAAAGAGACTTTTATTGCAGCAGCTGAAGTATTACAAGCACCATATTATCTTGTTATGCAAAAATTTGACTTCATTGGATATTTCGATGATGGAAATTTTAAAAGTAAAGCTTTGGGTCAACATGATCCACTTCAAGACTATAGAAATTCACTAGATGGAACAAAATTAGATGGTATGACTAATGTGGTTAAATCAGAAAATTATGTTGAACCACAACTTTTCTTCATGCATTTAAGTTATCCAAAATTAATACCCGAAGTTATCTGTTTAACAGATAAAGAGATCATTAGAGATGATGGTACACATATCAGAATGTATTTATCTAGCTCTGAAAATTCAGGGTATGACTTTGAACTTCGACTATTTGAGATCATAGCTGATGCTTTATGTGTTAATTATCAAGGGAAATCAGTATTAAATTACCCATTGATTGGTTTGAAAATGAAGTTTTTCAAAGGTCAAAGAATTGATGAGTTTTGTCCAATTTTGATTGATCATGTTGAATTTTTAAGAAACAATCCTAGCCCATAAAAAATGTATATTGTGTATTCTTGTATTATTATAAATTAGTTGTATGAAATATTTTATTTTATTTTATTTTATTTTATTTTGATTTTAATGAGTTTTTGAACTTATTGAAAGCATTTATAAATCCAATCATAGCAAAAGAGTCTTGACCCAATAAACCTGTAGTTGAAGACCAATGGAAACTCAATATCAAATCAGTCAAATTAATGATTGTGATTTTATTTGTTTCATTATTTTTCAATTTTTTGAATAAATCAACCAAAATATAAAATTTCCAAATATGACAAGAATAAATATAGTACCAATCTGAGTTACTTATATCTTTATTTTTTTTATCCCAAGGTAAGACAAACCAATCGAGATTTTGTGGTAAAAATTCATGTTGTAAAATAAAACCTAAATTTTCATAAAAGATACATGGAGTCCAAACTGCAAACTCAAAAAAATTATTGAAATTTGTCTTAGAATTTGTTATCAACTTTAATTTATCTATTGTATCATAATTTTGAAAAAAAATCTCGATGAAAGGTAAAATGGCAAAAATATTTGATGAAAGTCTAATGTCAACAATATATCCATAAATTTTTCTGAAAGTTGAAATTAAATTTGTTTGAAATTCAGTAAGTTCTTGTACATGAGTTGGTGATGATTTTATTAATTTGATTCTGAACAAAAGTTTTGTCAATTGGAATTTAAGATCTGGGTACCTCCTTATCAAGAATGCAATAAAATTGGATGAATATGATATAAATGCTAATGCCACATCTCTATTGTTTGTGAGGTAATTGTCTAGATTTTGGTAAAATTGTGGAGATAATAGTATGCTGATGGAACGTGTGTGTCTTGTCATGAAGTGAAGAAGCAAAATGAGGGAGGTTTTAGTTGTTAGTTTAGAAAAACAATATTGAATTTCATCATTTTAAAATTAATGTACCTGGATACATATTTCATCCATTTTTTCTTCAAGTTTCAAACTGGGGAAATTTTGCAGACTGCTAAAATAAGCGGTAAATTTTGGAAAATTTTGAAATTTGAAGTGAGTTTAGGCTATTCTCACAGATCGAAAAATTTATGAGTTGAAGGGGAGTTTTAGATGAGCATTAGGATAAGTTGGGGAGGAACAGCAGCTTTTTTTTTTTTTGTCATGTAACTTCTATTAGTTTTAATTCTATTTACTTAACTATCTAGTAAATTCCATAATTGATTGTTTAGTAATTGGAATTAATTGACTATTTCATTCTTCTTTCTAATTGTATTCGATATCTTATTTGTTCTTTCTTGTTTCTTGATCTTAATTAAATCTAGTCTTTTTTCTTTCTAATTCACTTAAATTCCTTTCAATTCTCATTAAAATTATTATATCAAACAATTATGTGATGGAGTGCGGAACTCAGAATCAATGATAATTCCTCAAAAAAAATGATTGGATTTAGTTAGTTAGTTCCTAAAATTTTGATT